>PVHY01000613.1:157486-212672 GCA_004024945.1 Uropsilus gracilis | reverse complement strand
TCCAGTGGATTTCTGAGGCTCATAAAACATTTATTAACAATCTTTCCCTTCTGAAAAAAAGGGAACTACTTCACAGCTGTCTGTAAAACATCTGTACTTATGCTAATCTGCTATGGAATAATTCCAGGTCAGCTAACATCAGAGCTGGCTAAGTCACAACATTACTACCATGAACAAGAATCTTAAAAAAAGAGCCAGTTTTACTCCTGTTAAAATAACAAGGTGTAGCATTAGGCACATATTTACAAACCAGGCCCCTTGTTAAGCCGGAAAGGCTGGGGACTCCACCCTGCAGGTGAACTTCCTCTGGGAAGAATGGATGCAGGAGCTGAGCTCCACAAGTGGTTACAGGGAAAGGCAAGGACCCTTTTCTCTCCCTCTCTTCCAGCAAGGTGGGTGCTGGTTTCTGCCTTCACTCTCTAGGTCCTTCATGTTCCCACTTTCCAGAAATTTAAGATATCCTTGAGGACATGACACTCTTCTGGATAACAATTTCCTGGAAGGGTGATGAGGTGGTCTGACACTGCGCTCATGTTTCTGTGCATCCAGGACTCTCCCAAACAGGTGCAGAGAGTCTCCATGTGCTCATGCTGTTTTTATGCCTTTAAGGATCTTAAAGGATCTTACTCATCCTATCTAAATATTCTCAATTATCCGTGGGTACTTTCACATTGGAAGAGGTTTGGAGAAGACGGCACAAGGGATGTGAGCTGTTTTAGACTCAGTGTGATCTTTTTTACTTTTTTTTGAAATCAGCCAGACATAAAAAGCTTGCTGATGCATATAGGAAGGGGAAATGAGATAAGGTAATGATTTTTAGAAAGAAAAAGAAAGGGAAAGGAAGGGAGGGAGGGAGGGGCCGGCAGGGTGTGGCGGGGCGGGGTCAAAGGAAAGAAAATAAGAAAGAATGGACTGCCACCGTGTACTTTCCGGTGATTCTATAAACTGGAGTTTAAGTAGTTGATTTCTTCTAAAGTCCAGAAATTCAGTCTTTTGATTTGCATCGCAGGGCTAGCATACAGGACACATGGGCACAGATTCTGAGCTACTTCTGAGCTACCCAGAAATCTCTATAAGAACCAACCTATAAAATGTGGCATTAGGTCCAGAGCTATGAAAACAGCTAAAGTCTTCACTGTCCCTCCTTGGAAATCCTGCCCTGAAGCAATGATAAGCCTTTAGTAATAACCATGTTAGGCAAACATGAAAAGCAGCTCTATAAATTATAGTTAGTTCCTTATTCCTATATGTGCCTGATCATCTGAAGTAGGTCCTGTTGTAAACTTCACACCCTCCTTGTGACTTTGTCTCATCCCAGTCCTAAAACCTATAGTATCTACAAAATTATTTCCTTCTAAGATTACTATTTCAAATATACATATTTGAAAATGTATTGTCATTTACATCAACAAATTTATGCTTACAAAATTAATAAACTGCACGCAAATAGACAGCATCAAGTGTTTTAGGGAATTTGTATGCTGCTATGGCATCTGATAGCTGCCTGAAGGGTGCCTCATTGTGTAAACAGGAAGATAATTGGGCTGTGGAAGAGGAATTTTCAAGTGGGGCAGCAGAAATAGACCCAGGTAAACACTACCGTAGATGTATGTTGTATGTGGTTGTGTGCTGTGTGTGCTGTGTCGTGGCTCTGTGGGCTCATGATCTTTGGGAAGCAGTGTGAAAGTCACACAGACTGTTGTGGATCAAGGAAATATCCACACTGTATCTAATTCATAGGCCCACTCAAATCCAGACTCATGCATTTGCTGGGATGGCTGTGGTAGGTGGCCCAGTTGCTAGTTGGGAATCTCAGCACATGCTAATAATGCCATGGTCTAAAGCACTTCACACAGCCCTGCAGGCAAGGCTGTTACTAGTGGTTATGTGTGCAAGAGTGTGATATTTTGACAACATGTGTGATCTTCTATAAAATTCAAAATAGGATTGAGATTTAGTAGCTATTGACCTATGTTACATAGGTCAATATTTTCCACGCCTCCATTTCAGCACTAAAATAGATATTCTCACTGCATTTCTATGAACAAATAAGTAAATATACATGAACGACATTCAATATTCATGCACTCACTACATGTGGGGTGTTATTCTGGCTTTTGGAAACTCTGCCTGCAGCATCCCCCGTCTGTCCATGCTAGGAACCTGGAAAGCAGTTTGGCTGTGGAGTTTCTGATCCTGGATCTCTGTTTTCAATCACAAAATGGCAGGAAATGAGAATTTTATTAATTGAAGCTTCTGAAGTAGGGAGCCATCTCTAGCTATTTTTATGTCTCTAGTACTTAGCATAGTTTTGATAATTAAGTTTTGCTGCCTGAGTGTCTGCTAAATGACAGTCATGCTGTGAGCATTTAGATGATGGAAAACACACTCTGGGCAACTTCAGAGGGAAGGCTCATGATGCTCCACCCAAAAGCTGCATCAAATGCAAGACCAGGGAATGGAACCATCTAAATGTCAAGCAGCTTCAGCACAGAGAAACTGCATGGCCACATGGCCTTGGAGCTGGCCCATCACCACAGTGGGCAGTATCTCTGTCTTTCTTAAAACCTCTCCTTACTGTCCTGTGATGAGAAGCAGGTAAACGATTGTGGAATTGGCAACTAAAGCAATGGAACCCTGTCATTCTTGAAATAGAATTGGCAGGAAATAGGGCCTGGACAAGTAGGAAGATAAAGGACTAAGAGCCACTTTGTGAGAGACAGACACAGCCAAGCTATGTAGTCAGCCTGAAAGGAAGGAAGCGTTAGAGTTTTGTATTCCCTGAAATGATTTCTGGCTGGAGTCGTCTTGTTCTGGGACCACCGGAGTGTTGACTTGGCTTTGCACCTTGTAGATGGTGGGGCTGTTCGTATGAGTTAGCTTGGGAGCCAATTCTCTGGAAGAAGAAAAAAAGATCCTTGTTAAGCATTCAGGAAATACCAGGCACTGAGTTGGATGAGTTCTCATTGAATCATTCAGTTTGCTCAACATAGTCTGAGTTAATGTCCTTTATTAAATTTTCCTGATAATGTTATTGAAATTGGGTGCAAATGGGGCAGAAGCCTCCAATCAACAAGCTTTTACCTCTGTAATTTCCAGACACAGCTAATAGCAATGCCTACATTTTATGAACAAATACACTGCCCATGTTGGGGTCACAGCTTCATTATCACTAATTCTCAATCTTCTTGCCAGTTTTATTGAGATAGTTGACAAAGAGCATGACATCTGTTTAAGGGATATGGCACAATGATTGACTTACATCTGTTGTGAACTGATCACCATGATAAGAGTAGTTAACATCCATTTTCTCATATAGAGAAAAATGGATTTTTCCTTATTATGCTAATCTTAGTATTTACTCTCAACAACAATTCTTATATATCATCATGGTGTCATTTCACACATTGTACTGACTTGTCTTATAGCTGAAGGCTGGTATCTATAACCACATTCCTCCAATCCCTTTTCCCCAAACCTTATTTCAAATAGCTACTCATTCTCTGCATTTTTTCTGTTAGATTCCACATGGGCCTTAGATCATGGAGTATGTGCTTTCTCTATCTGACCTGTTCCTCTCAGTCTAATGTCAATGATCCATCCATGTTTTCATCCAGAACAGTATTTTCTCCTCTTTGTGTCTGGTCACTATTCACTAGGTGTATTTGTGTGTTGTTGTATCTTTATCCCTGTGTCTCAATGGATATTGAGACTGCTCCCAAGTCTCAACTATGGTAATGACTGCTAGAGGAACATTGGAGTGTACAGGTCTCCTTAATGTGGTATTTTGCTCATTGGGTTACAATCCTAGAAGAAAAATTGCTTGAACTATTTTTTTTATTTTCAGTTTTAATTATTCAAGGAAATCCAGAGTTTCCCACAGTGGTGTAACAATGTACAATACCAACCAAAGATTCCCTTTCTCCACATCCTCACTCACATTTACCAGTTTCTGACATTGCACTGACAGCCATTCTATCAGGTTGTAGTGATACCTGTGGCTTTGATTTGCATTTCCTATTGTTTGAACCTGTGTCAGGGAGGTTTTCCTCCAGTTTTCTTCTAGGATATTTACAATCTCACACTTCAGTCCTGAGTTAAGGTGTCACATGGAACAGTCTCTTTTTATACCTCAAAGAGACACAAATAGGTGCCTGTGTGATGCAACTTAAAAGTCCTATAAGCTATCACACTTAGAAGAGCAATTCTGACATAATGGCAGTGGTTAGATAGAATATAATGAACAAAAAGCTGAGCTGGACACAATTAATTTTGCATAAACTGGAGTAACTGAAAATAGATTTAAAGAAATGAAAACGAAATGTAAGTAAAGCAGATGGCCAATGGTCAGAAATGAAAACTGAGGCATAGGTGCTGGGAGATGAAGAATAAGAAACAAATGAGAACAGGCACTGTGACCCTGTGCTGAGACCTCAACTGGTTCAGCTACCATCTCAGCCCACCCTCAACAAGGCAGCTGAAGCTGAATAAAATGCAAGCTGGGCTTGACAGAGTTGGTGTTCCGTGATAGTGTAGTTGTGATTGTCCACATCTCCTGTGGAAGGGAGGGGCTGTGTCACTTGGGCAACTGAAGAAGGTGTGTGGCCCTCAACTGTCCCCCTCAAGAAGAGAATGAGAACTTGAGTGGGGGGTACGGAAACACTATGTTTGAGAGCCAGAGCTCCAGAGAGACTGATTCACAGAGAAGGAGCTCCCCTCTGAGGATTTGCTGTGGTTTGTAAGACTGTGGAGCTGTCTCTAGGCCTCCTGTTTTTCCCCACTTTCTGGTTGGTGGCATCTCCTTAATTAGGTGGTGGCTAAACCTGAAATACACTGAAACAAAGCCTCAGCCCTGTGTGTCCCAGTAGGACTGTCCTGTGTAAGCATGAGGAACAGGGCTCTGCAGCGCCCCAAATTTGCAATCTTAACAGAATATTTCTTCCAGTCCATTAGCCTCATCTGTACATTCCTAACAACCGAGGGGGGACGAGGGAGTTTTATTAGCATCTAGCACTATCCGTGGCTTTCCATGTCCCATCCTATCTGTCTCAGATCTGCCACAGCATGAATCAGACATGGCACAAATAAGCATGTTTGCTACCAAGTCTCAGATGTTTACGTTGTTTTCCCTCTAGCACGACTGCTCATTATGAAAACTCCAGAGAACACCAATTGAATTATATTACCAGGAAATGTATCCAAAACTACAATCTCACCCCTGTGGGAGCCCCTGGTAAAGTGGTTCTTTGCTTTATTTTTGATACGTGGAGGCAAAGACCTCACACAATCCTACAACCATGCACCGTACAACTTGACATATTCCTATTACTTTACCTCCCTTTTTCAAAGTATGTCTGCCTCATCATTTGTTTACATGAAATACGGGGCTATTCAGCTAGTTGTTCATTTGATTTAACAATAGCTGCTGAAGTTATGATGTCGTCTTCATCCCATGTACCGTAAATATCCTGATTTCCTCCCGAGAACAACTGGTGGAAGGAATACTCTGATTACCCTCACAGAGAAAGAAGCACACAGGGGTTAAATTCTGCAGTTGGAATTACATGCTGGAAAATAGAAAGGCTGGGAGAGGGCCTAGTTTCTCTTTATTACCGGAGCACATATTTTGAATTAGTCTTCTCCTCTAGTATGGAAATAATGTTGTTTTAATAAGGAATTTTCTCCAATTTGCATGGTTTGTATTTTGTGCTCTTACACTATCAAGCTGTTGGACTTCTTCCTTTTGCTGTATGCTTTTCTTTTGTCTAAAATAGTTCTTCACATTATTTGGCCGTGTACCTTGTAGCTTTAGCTCCTGTAAACTCTTCTAGAAGCTGTGCCCATCTGCTATCAACTGAAGGCAATGAGCAACTTTATAACGTCTCCAACTTCCTGCTTTTTATTTCTCAGTTCCTTTCACATGTCTCTTATGTCTATGACCATAGTCTCCAAAGCTATTCAATATTTAGATTTATTTGCTATTTAGAATATGGTTCTACATAAAGAACCAATTCCTTTCAAATCATGATTGCCCATCAAGACTTGATGGGTTGAATGTCAAGTCATTTTTCTTTATCCAAAAGGTTTATAGGTGGTTCACTGTTGAGAGAGCCGGTGTATGAATAAAAATATTATTATGAGAAATTTAAGATATATTTCTTCCTTGAGCACTCCAGATATTGCTTAACTGTTGAATGACACAGAAGTGTTGGAGAAGCCTAAGTCCAGTTATTTTATACCTCATCCTTCTACTTGCTTTCTTCTGTATGAATAGGATAGGGATTCTTCTTGATCCTTGAATTATTGAAGTGTTATTGATATGCATACATGTTCATCATTGCATATGATTTCCTTCTGGAATAATTTTGCACTTTCGGGGTCAATTCTATTTCAGAAAATGACTAAAAACTTTTTTTTCTTAGATTCTCTAGAAATTCAGTTACCTTTTATTAGATTTCCTTTATTTTCTCCTATATACCTTACTAGATTTATTGATGTGTTTGCTTTTGCATGCTCATCTTTTGTGTTCTTATTCTTGTCTCTGTTTTTAGCAGTATTCTATTGCCTCTTTTCTCAAATATAGTTTTTGTTGTGGTTTTGTACTTCTGTATTTGCTCATTCATCCTGATTTGCTAGTGCTAGTGTGACCTTTCCTTTTTAATCACACTAACAAAATGACAATTTCCTTTATTTTATTTTTAGATTAAGATGGAAAATATTTTAGTTTATATAAGGCTGTTGGGATGTGATGCAGTGGTTGGACTATCCATTCGTGGGGCAGAACTCATCTGAAATGTGGGATTCATCTGCTTTCAATTATCTGTGTATTGCCTCTTGCTTTCTCTTCCAGTGCATAAGCTCAGCATTAGAATTTTTCACTTCCACTTGGTCTTTGATGAAGGTAATTCTATGTGGTTCAGTTGTTCATTCAGCAAAGGTGAAAGTGAGCAGATGGGCACAACTCTTGGCTCATTGCTGAGGAAGAGCTGCTGAGAAATCAGTTTTGAGTGTATCCCTCTAGACCAGCAGCCACCTGGACCCAGGCTGGGGTTTCTCAGTGAGACTCGCTCATGGTTAGGTACTTGGTTTCCTGGCCAGACTCACTCTCCAGTAGTTAGGTCAGCCCCCTGCTGTAAAATGGATGACACTCACATTCTATCAGCATCATGGTTCACCACTTTGAGGGTTTCCTTGAGCTGGAAACAGATGAGAAGAAAGAGAGATGGAATGGGAACAGCTTCCCTCCTCCATCCATCTTGTTTCACTGGGCCAGACAGTGACTTACTGACACATTTTCTCCTCATCTTGATCATTGGCTGCTCTCTTCTGCGTGTCACTTGAAGAACTGAATCTAGCTCACCCTGCTGCAAATGAGGCCGCGGTTTGCTGAGCGTTTCCGACAGTCAGCAGTGTCCGTGGGGCATCAGTTACCTGATGCTGGAGCAGAGCCGCCATTCCTGGGCCCTCCTGGGCTGCTGTGAGTACAGGCGTGAAGCCACACGCCCAGGTACAAGCATCAAGGATTCCAGACTCACTGCTGGGCACATTAGCAGCCAGAGTCACCCCTTTCATTGTTAACACACAATTAAATGAGCCAGCAGCTACTTATATTTTAGTCTTCCACATGAGAGGAGAGTTTCTTAGGGTTAAAATATATAATTACATTTCACAAATTATATCACATTTAGTATTTTCCCCCTGAAAGGTTTCCTTGCATCTCCTTGTCACTCTCTCCAGCATGGTATTCTCTTTGTCTATTCAATCTCTCTACAACTCTCTCCTTGCTACCCACTCCCTCCCTCTATCATATGTTACTAACTTACCAAACTAGCCAGACATAACAAAGGGAATGGTATAAACTCAGGCTAGTAGATTAGACTGTGCTAGGCTACCCTCTTGTGACTTCATACCAGCTGGTCCTGTTTGTAGAAGCTAGCTTAGGCTAGATATTATCTCAGATAAACCTGATCATTCTTCACAGTTGACTTAGAAGTTGATAGAAAGTTAGTGCCGTATAAGCTATAAGTGATTGACCAAAATGCTAATAGTTATTTTAAACAGGCAACACGAGTCACTTGTAACCTAGCAGTATCTTCTTGTAAGGAATACCCTGGAGGGAATCTTTGGATGGTTGACTCTGCAACCCAGTGAGACACCAGTTGGCCGTCACCCCTTGTAAGGCTGATGCATCCCTGTCCTTGGAAACAAGGGCTCGTATGGAGGTGAAGGTGAACTTTGATGCCCATGCTGGGAACCTCTGTAGGGAACCCCATCACCTGGCCTTCTAAATGAGTGTAAAAGGAAACTATCTGAACATGTGTCCCTGAAATCACCCTCATATCAACCTGCCCGCAGTGCTGAGATTCCTTATTCACGAAGGTGCTTCCCAATGATAGATTTTATTAATGTGGGACTGGGTGCCTCTTTGCAATTATCGATCTCAATTGAGGAGAGCCAAGTGCTTCTAAATTCATCCTCATAGTGGAACCTGACCTTCCCTATGTCAGGGTTTTTTGGTTTTGGTCACAGATGTGTCCTATAGAAAGACTGGGCCAAGTGCTTTTTGTGTAACTCACCAGCAAAACATGGCTTTGTTTCAAATGCTTGGTGGGGATGCTGGGGGACTTCAGAGGAATATTTGTGACATGTAAAAATCATATAACATTCCATTTCCATGACCACATGTAAGGATTTCCTGGGACACAGCCATGCCATTCATTCATTTTTTTATGGCTGTTTTCATGTGAAATAGCAGAATGGAGTGGTTGTGACGGAGTCCATCTGGCAAACAGAGCCTAAATATGGACTCACAGGCATTTTAGAGCAGAAAAAATGCTGATAACTGAGTAATAAGAGTTAACTAAACCAGATACTGCCTGGACCCTGACTTCTCCCTTTAACCAGCTCAGGACTGGCATTCAGTTATCATGGTCCACACGGAGGGTGGGGGTGGGGAGTAGTGAAAATTCTGTGCATTAAATATCATAGACTCCTTTAACCATAGAGCAATAAAATCGGCATTTCCCCTTTTACAACTCATGTAATACTATTAAGTAGAATGTTCCTTTCAGCTTTGATGGTTAGAAAAGCAGAGTTTAAAAGCCAGTGACAGGACATGAGGGAGTGAAGTCACTGCTTGTTCAGAGTAAACCCAGTGGTGTGGGGCAATGCGAGGCATCCCAGAGCCGCAAGTGCCGCCATCTTACCACACAAGATGGCAGCAGGGGCCCCTGACTCAGCTCCTCCTTAGGAGAGGGGGGCACAGGACACAAATGGGAAACTCCCAGAACATAGGGGCAACACTAGAACCACCCCCTTTACCTCAGAGATGACCTCAGAGATAAAAAACCGCTGCAGCAGCAAGCTCTGCACACTAGCAGGAGATGAAGTGGTGGTCCCTTTCCTCCCAGGATCTAACTAGGCCCCCAAGGAGCTGTACAGTCCCTGGAACATGTCAATGAACTGTGACACCTGAGCAGACAGCAGCAGTCTGTGTCCCCCCTCCCCGCCGCATCTGCAGAGTCAGCTGCTGCACTCACCTGCCTGGGGAACTGAGACACACCCACGTCTTCTTCAGTCCCTAGACCCTGTGTTGCACAGGTCTGAGGTTCACTCAGGAATGTGCATGCCCCACCCACCCAGTAAAGCTGAACAGCCAGCTCAACTGCTGCAGACTGTGCGAAGACCAGGGCTGGGTTCTTGTCAAAGGTGGTTACACTGTAAAGCAAATGTATGCACGTAGGGACTTCAGAAATTAAGATTATGACTGTCAGCGATACTGATATGGCTAGTGATGCTTCCACTGAAAAGAATATTCCATGAGAGCCAACTTAAGCATTTTGGAACTTGGTCAGATCTACCTTTAAATTCCTCTCTAACCAATCTTAAAACTCCCTAAGAATGATGTTTAGGTTTCTTTTTCCCTTACCTCAGTTGGTACATTTGGAATCTGTCTTTCATTAAATACCTACCTAAAAAGTTAACTTGTCAATAGAAATCTTATAAAAACTTAAACACACTTTTCCGGGAGATCTTTAACTCTATACATTAGTAAATCCTTATGTTCAACTAATGTAATATATGGAGGAAATATCTTCCACTTAAAAACATTAAGTTCTTAAAATATACAGCCAGGGAGAATATGAAATCACATTGTGTGTGTGTGTGTGTGTGTGCGTGCACTAGCATCTGGAGTGTATTATTTTCATTAATCTGATTTAACTCTGACCATCCTTTCCACTATAGTGCAAATGCAGCCTTTGCAATACTTATTATTTTCACGCAGACCTACACTTTGAAATATTTTTCATTTCTCTGCATTTTTTAACTCAGCTTTACTGAGAACTACTTGACATACATTATGATCTAAGGGGAAGGTGTGTAGCATGAAGGTTTGATCTCTATAAATGGTGCAATTACCAAACCAGTAAGCCATTACCTTATGCCTTCTCAGAAAAATTCAGTCAGATGACAAGGAAGAGAGGTTTGGTTTGGGCTCCTGGGTGTGTTTCTGGTAATGTCTGGCATGTGGGACTTGCTATTATTGTCTCTTTCGGGACAAAGCATCTGCTCCAGCTCTGAATATGAGTGTCACTACAGAAGAACATTTTAAGTCCTTAAGCTAATATATTTTCTTTATGTTGTGATAACTTTTGGCAAGCACACATCCCCTTTCATATGCAGGCCTAAAGTCTGCGCTAAATGCTATATGCCTTTATAGTCTGACGAACACCATGCATCAAAGTAGAAAGCTATGGTTTTGCAAGAGTAGAAAGTTCACATGCAAAAAAACAAACAAAAAACACCAACAACAACAACAAAAAAAAAACACCAACAAGAAAGAAGGAAAGGAAAGATATACACCAAAAAGTATGGGAAAAGCTAGTTGGCAGTCATCCAGGTAACAGTGATTCTCTCTCAAGGACGTGAGTTTAAGTATAAACTGGACAAATGAAATCACCGCTATCGGGGTGCACGCTGTAGAAGGGCCATAGAGCTGTGGCTTGGGTGTATGTGTGAAAGGAAAGCGAGTCTGTGGGACCTAGACTGGCAGCTCCATAGGGAGAGTTCGCGAAGTTTGTGTTCTCAGTGGCCAGGAGTCCATGGAGGGTGGGAAATAAACGCAACCTGGGAGCCCTGGGAAGTGTTGAGATCATTAGTGAGACACTTGGGTTCTAGCTCTGTTGTTCATTTATCAACCCTCTGCCATAACCACAGCTTTTCCTGATGCCGCCTGCCGTCCTGAATCTAAAAACATCTGGGAAAGCCGGCAACAAACAGGAGCAGCTGTTGTTATTGGCGCCGAAGAAAGGGGGAAAGCACAGAGATGGCGGTGGTTCAGAGCAGGCGTGAGGAGGCCAGGTGGTAGGCATGGGGGGGGGGGGCAGACGCAGGCTCTGGCAGGCATCTTCAGCGACCAGCACACAGAATTGCTGTGACTCAAACCCTGAGCACATAACCAGTAATTTGGACACAAACACGCATGTGCTCCCAACACTCTAAATCACTGCTAAGCTCTAGCCTTGATCCTTTCACTAACCTCTCCCAGTTTACTGAGCACTTAGTTTGCTAGGGAATCTGGGGCAAGATGCATGTTTTTATTTACTGGCATACTTACAGGTTTCTGCTCTTTTCCTATTTCTCAGAAATATCAGAGTGCCTAGTACGTAAGCGCTGAACCTTGGACTTGTAAGCCTGCCAAGGACGAAACCTAGAGGAAAAGAACTAAGACTCTCCACCCAGACGCTTAGCAGACCTTGGAAGGGTAAATGCAAATGTATGGCTTTATGGAAAAGAGAATACGCAAAAGGCCCACAGTAAAACAGACATTTTTGATTTTGCCTCATAAATACAGAAAACTAGACCTAAAGCAAAAAGCAGTGTTAAAACAAAGGGTAATGCTAAGTCATTTGATTTGTTTCTGTAAGAAATAACAGTGTTCAACTTTTGTAGAAATAATGGCTTTGTAAACTAAAACCAGCTGATAGAATAACAGAGAGAAACTCAACACAGCACTAGCTTTTCAGCAGTCCTCTGGAGAGCCATCTACCTCAGCTGAAAAGTGTATCAAACCTTACAGAGCAGAATCAACTAGCTTATCATGATGAGCATAGAGAAAACATATTCCTCAAGAATGATTTTTAAGCATACATCAGGTATTTATTAAATTTTACTTAAATTTCTGTAAATTCCTAAAACACTAAATGAATTTGAAGGTAACTAGACCTTACCCAGAAATATAAAAATGCAAATCAAAACATTTGTAAGGTTCAGCTTATGAGATACAATGGGGAAACACCCAAGTTAAAAGTGTACTTTAAATTCTAACTTTACAGTAGAAATATAGATGAAACCTACTAAGCTCTCCATGAATAAGAGGGCATTAAAGACAGACCACAAAAGGGTTAAAAAGTACAAATCAATAAAGAAAATGTTTTTTAACAGACTAATATTTGAAAACCCATGACAGAGGAATTTATGAAGGTACAGGTAACAAAATCAGGAAAAATGCATATTTAAAAATTTCTAGTACAAAAACAACTTTCTAGTACCAAATAACTATTTAAAGTAAAAAGTAACTGCTAGAAATACAAGTTGAATGCTTGTTACTACAGAATTACTCATACAAATATTTACTTAAATAAATTTGGAAAGATTTAAAAAATGGACAACTTTGTAGAAAATAGAATGCATCAAATTGTTCTGAAGAAGAAATCAAGTCAAATAAAGGATGGATCGGTAATAATCTTTCACCAAAATCCTAAGTGATACTGACCTAAATGATATTCCTTATCAGGTTTACTAAATGATCAAAAGGCAGATAATTGCAACTCTTGAGAGCTTTTTCAGAGAAAAGAAAACGAAGTATCCCTGAGAAATGTTGGCATGAAACCAACATAATCTTATTGGCATCATGTAAGAATTTAAACATTGAAGTGCATTTTCATTGACAATTCTGGATACAAAAATACTGAATTAATCATCAGGAGAGTGAACCTTTCAACATAAAATCAAGATAAACTACGATCAAGCTGGGATTCAAATTTAGCGAAATTTGAAAGTGACTTGCTACTAACAGACTACCTGGGGAAATTCAGTGACACAACTCAGACACTTCTGAAGTCAAGCAGTTGTAAAGATGTGTTTAGTCTAGGTACCCACAAGAAACCACAATGCCAGTGAAGAGAGAGACAAATTAATGAACTATAATAGAGAACCCCAAAAAGGAACTGTGTATGGAAACATGAAAGTGCTGCTGAAGCGAAGAATTAATTACCTGTATTAAAGAATAATTACCCATATTAAAAACTAATTACCCATGTTAAAGAAGGATATGTGTCAGGGATTCAATTTCATACACAAATCATTGTGGAAATAAAAAAATAGCCATAGCTACTAAAAGATGAAACCATACAATGTGTAGCTGATATTAATGGGGAAAATACTAACCAATGTAAAAGGATATGCATATTCAAAGTAGAACTTATATTTATAAACTTCAAACATTTTGCATCATATACAACTGGAAAAGATTGTTAAACAGAATATGTAATGTTTTAAACTCACAAATGAATCTGAGCAGATAATGTGATGTAAAATTGCAAAATAGACTTCTTTTTATAAGAATAAAAGACAAATAAAAAAGTCTATGAAAGGTACATTACACTGTAAACTTTTTATGCTCACCAACTAAGATTTAAAGATTTCATGAGATAAAATCTTGACAAAAAACCGTACTCACTGAATCCACTACCTAGTTAAGGTGAGTGCAATCACCTGGAACTCAATTAGTGGGCACTAACCTATACAGGGGAGCATGTATCTCACAAGGCGATGAACCCTCTATCCAGACATCCTAAAGCATGGAGATGAAATAAAATGGTTTTGATAACAAGATTTGAAAATTAAACTACAAATAACCAAAAATAAATATCAAAGCAGTGAAATTGTGTTAATATAAATATTCTTTGAAAATGAGAACTTCAATACAGCTACAAGTGGTACCTGAAAATTAAATTTAGAAAATATAAGCAAAAAAGCAAATTCTTAAACAGTAAATATATATAATAACTTAATCTACAATTTTTAAAATAAAACACATTGGGAGTAAGTATATATGTACTAAATTATGAAAGAAAGCAAGGAAATCAGCAATATTTAGGATAGCTATTATCTATATGAGTGGAAAGTGGAAGTTGATAGGACTGGTAGAAAGCATAAAAGATTTCAAAGGAACTCAAAAGATAGGAATCAAGAACTACTATAGAGCTATATGTGTGATAACATGAACTACAGTTATAGATATTTTATATATATATAGTAACAGGTATCATATTTCTTGTGCTTGTGGTTCAGTCACACACAGGTAAGCACTCTTTTTAATCATTACAGCTGATCATAGGTTGAAATATTTTGTATTTATTTCACATTTAATGAAGTGTATATAACATGCATATCATATCACTTTTTAAAAGCTGTATCATCAGCAAACTCATATGTGCTAGAATCAGCCTGCCTCTGCTCATGACAACTAAACACCATCCAAGGACACTCTCTGCCTCAGTTTCCCCATCTGATAAATATGAACACAGATCCCCTTTACCCAAAATATACTAAACCTCCAGTAACTACTAGCTGGGCTTACATGGGATCACAGCAAGTATTTACAAATCATTGTTAAAGATGACTTTCTTTCACTAGCTGAGAAAAACATTTGTTAGGCATGACTTCTGAACTTATATATCTTTAAGACTAACCAGTAGATTTAAACATTGTACTTTTCCAGTTTTTAGTTTAATGATAGCAATTTATCTCTTAGAAGAAAAAGTAGATTCTTAAGCAAATGAATCATAGTTATTCACAGCAAAGGCCTCAAGTCTGCTGCTCTAAAAGTCTCCCATGAGATGGGATTCAAAAATGGTCTTCATAGCAGCTTAATGACATTTGACCCTCCAGCTGGTGCATTTACTCAAGCATGTAACTATCTGCTGGAAAGGTGCATCTTTAACACAGTCCATCGCAGATGTCTGTGAGCTTTCCCAGGGCCTTGCATTCCCCTCAGTAACACATTAGCAACTCCTGAGCCTGCTAAAGCCCTAAAGCCCACGCCTGTGTGGGGTGAATCAGGAGCTCAAGGGATGGACCCCAGAAGCCTCTCAAGATGACAAGGCCATCATAAGGGCTTCAGATCAGTGAATTCTTCAATAGACTCTCAAGTTCATGAGGTCCACCCTACTCTGGAGAACATTAGCTCTAGGAAGCACCCAGTGAAACAGGCGGTGCTCACTGCTCCTGGCAGACCTGTTTTCAATTCAGGGCTATATACCATGGTTTTGCAAACCTAAATCCTCATTTCCAGGACTCGGGTCTCAAATTTCCCAGCCCTTTCCCCAGAGACTGGAGGGAAGGACCAGCAACCAAGACAGTGACTGGCTCCTGCTTGTAGGAACACACCACAGAACCATCACCAGCTTACCCCAACAGTGAAATCCTGTGACTCCCTTCCTTCCCATGCAACACTTTCCTGCAATCCCCTACCACCCTAAAGTCTGGTGAATTTAAAATTAAACTTTTTCCATCGTTCTAGGGTGAGTCTGTCCTCAAATGAGGTATTAAAATAGATTTGTGGATTCTTTAGTTGAAACACTAGTATGAAAAGAGGTATTATTTTCTCTATGCAAACCCAAGTCTACCTCACATAGTAGTGTTTTCCATTAAGGTAAAGGAAATATGGGATATTTCCTCTTTTTGCTGAAGTTCTCTTATATTTTGAAAGGAGAACAACTAATGCTATGTCGCTGGCTGATAGACAGCTGGGTCTCAAATCCAGGGCCCCAGAGAGAAGAGTTAAGGGCAGAACCAGACATGCACACTGGCTTCCTCCCCTGTCTGACTCCTATCATCTCCCTCTATCATCTCCCTCTATCTCCCACTGACACAGCATCAGTTTATCCACCTGCCCCTATCATTTGGAACAGCCAACAATAACCCCAAAAATAAAGCCACAGCACCACTGCTATAAAAGAAAAAGAGCTAAAATACTAAGTTACTGGTATAGATTTTAAACAAAAAGTGACAATGAAAATGTTGGTAGACAGCCCATATACAGACAGGAACAGTACAACAGATAGGACTTCAAGGTAGCATGACTTCACAAAGACAGGACACCTCTCCAGCAACCAAACTTAAATGCTTGGAAGTATACAGCCTAATCAAAAAATAGCCATCAGAAAGAAATTAAAAGAGATCCAAGAAAACTCAAAAGCAAATCAGTGGACTCAGGAATAAAATTACCAAGCAGAAGGGGGAAACTAACAAATGCAGGATTTGAAGATTGCAATAAATGAGTTCAAGGTTACAGTAGGAAGTTATAGAAAGAGATTAAGTGAAAAATGGATCAGTGAACTTTAAGATAATTAGAAACCTAGAAACTACTCAGGTGAAAGAGAAAAATATTTTTAAAGAAACAATTATTTTCTGATTTTATTAAAAATGGCAGTCTACAAACTACATGTAGCTCAGAAGGTGGAGAGAAAAAAATGGAAGTAAAGAGCTTATTCAAAGAAATAATAGAAATAATAGCTGAGAATTTCCAAAACCTGGAAAAGGAACTGAATATAGGATTCCAAGCAGCTAAGATGCCAACATTATCTAAACACAAAGAAACCTCCACCAACACATTAGTAAAACTATTGAAAATTTAGCTCTGTACCCAAGAGGCAGGAAAATGAGTTTGATGAACAGCACACAGCCTCTGTCTCACCCCTTTCCAGTGCACAACAGTCTCTAGAAGTAACTGATAGCAATAAACTAAAGAAAAAACTCTAGGCTAAAAATGATAGCCATATGCTTTTTTGCTGATTTAAACAGGAAATTTTAATAGAAAATTCGTTACTTCTCACTTTATGTACATTTATAATATATTTGCTATAAAAGAGCAGAAAAGTCTACAAGTTGGGAAACTAATGATACAAGCAGCTATTAAAGATTGTAAGCTGCTGTGGAGGGTGAATATTTGCAAGTGGTAATGAAAGTCTTAAAATAGTTCTCATGGCATTCTAGGCATTAGCCCTTTTAAAAAAAAAACTCCAACTCCACAAATTGTTTTGTGAAAAATACTTAACTCGAATAGGCCATGAAAACTCTAAGCTGGTGCTTTTGAAATTATCATTTTCATTTATTTTCTTTTAACTATGCTGTTGAAAGTTAGCCATGTGTACTGAAGGATAAACTCAAACCAGAGGATGTAGTCTTTGTCACTCTGTCTCCCACTAAGATTTCCAGCACATTTAGAATGTGCTTTCTCCACAGGCATGAAATTATCAAGCTTTATTTTAGCAATCAGGGAATTGCAAATTAGCACAAAGAGGGCCATGATTAAGAAGAAAAATATTGATTCCTTACCCCTCCATTTATCATGGAATTTACATTATAAATTTTATCACAGTACAGAGAAACTTAGTTTGGCTTTTGCAAAAGTTTACCTTTCCTTTGCCAAGTTGAAACAAGATTTGAGAATGAATCAACTGTTAGCAGTCCTTGAGTCAGTCCTCAACATTTTGAAATATCTTACTCTACAATTCTGCTCCATTCTTGTTGGCAGGTCAACTAAATCAGGTAGCAAGGCACTGAGCTAACCGTGTTGACCTAGCTCACAGCTGTGAAACACTCTTGCCTGGCTCTTTACATCTACTCTCCTGGTCAGCTTATTTAACTCTCCCATTCATCTCACTGCACCAGTGCTAGTCGGATGTTTTGCCTGGCAAGATTTATGGAGAACCTTTTCTCATACTGACAACTGTCTTTCTAGTCAATAAATCTTTACTAATCATCTCTGGTAATCACTGACCAGTTTTACAGAAGGAAAAGGATCTTAGGAACACCATTGATAAGTGCATGTCTGATGAAAGATACAGCAGAGAGAAGTACATGGAATTTGAAGGAACCAAATCTTATGGCATGTTATACTGAATACTATTCAAAAATAAATCACTACCTATGTTTAGTCAAATACTTTTGCATGACACTGACTGAAACATGTCTTTATAAGATTTGACATACAAGGGGAACATAACATACAAGGGGAACAATTGCAGGAATTCAAATGTGTTATCAAAATGAGAATCCACAAATGGTCAGAGACACAGGAAGTGCTGCAGATTTACTTTTAGCAGCATCTAAGGCCTGAAGCCTCCCAACCATAAGCAAACTCTCACAAACATAAACCCCAACAGACAATAAAGCCCTGCAAATGGCCAGGTAATAGTTTGACCTAAGCATACTAGAGAACATAAAGACACATCAAAGTCATAAATAACAAGTGGCTGCTTCCTCTCTCCCATTTACCTTTCCCACATATACACTGAAACATTTACAACCAAGAAGAAGACCATTTTCTGTACCCCACAATTATGAGACATCTTTTAAATAAAGCAGTCTTTTGTTTTGTTATCCTCAACCTAATAAACTAAGGGAATTTGAGTATTTATTGTTATAATTTAAAAAATTGGCAATCAACACGATGTATGCATATTTACAAAAGTACAAGACATCTGGCTCTGTCTGGAGGGAAACTATACTCCGCCTCCATCTTTAGTTCCCGACAATGTATCCATAAATCCCCCAACAGCTAATCATGAAAATATTAATGAAAGCAGCACATGCTTTATTTATAAGTCTTGGCTTACTAGATTCTTATTACATTGCCAGAGAAGAGGAATATTAAAATAAATGATATCTGTATTCAGCACTGAAAATAAATCAAAAACACTCCAATGTCAACTATAATAGATTCCAGTCAAATGTCATTCCATCACCTTAAATGGAATTGACATTTTCAACAATTCTTGAATAATTTCAGGTAGATCTAATTGGCTAAGTGGAATAATTACGAGCCCTAAATATGTAAAACTTTGCAAGACAGTATATACTTTGTTATCTAGATAAAGCAATATCCTTAATAAGTTTTAGATTTTTCAGAATTACTTATTTGGAATAAATGCATTGGGCCATGAATTTTAATTCACTAAACTATGCACTGTGCCTTTATAAACATCATTAATATGACTTATGGTAGTGCTTAATAAAAACAAAGTTTACTTATTTTATAGCCGATATGTTACGGTGAAATGTTTGGCAAAACTGAAAACTCACTGCTGGAAGTCAAATCCTCCACAAGCCCACAAAAGAGTGGGAGAGTCTGCAGGTGGTGGCAGAGGGGAAACTACAGCGTGGCCTCACCCCCGGGTCCACAGAGCACAGCTATGCAGCTAAAATCCCTGATCATCAAACGGGGGCGGGGGGGGGGGATTGGGTGGGATGGTTTTGAGAGTCCGCTACTGAAGCAAAGCCCCATGGCACCCTGGATGTCTAGTCTCTACCCTTCCTCATCCTTTGGGAAAACACACTGAGTAGGTCAGTTCCTCCTTGTCAGCCTAGTGGTTGACTTTGGGAAATGTTTTTTCCTCGACTAGCCTCGCACTGGTGGATGCCCCTGAGAACTATTTTTCGTGAGAGAGCCTCAGACCCTCTCTCCAGATGCTTGCTCCTGTGAGAAGATGTAGCATACCCAGACTGTGTGGCATTCCTTTGAGTTCCTGCTAATCTACACATATGGCAGGTGTTAAACATGAACAGAATGTACAATTTAGCCACTATGGAAAACTGTGTGGAGGACCCTTAAACTACTGAAAATGGAACTACCATTCAAATCAGCAATCCCACTTCCGGGAATCTACCCAAAGGACACCAAAACACTAATTCAAAAAGACACCTGTACTTGGGTGTTTATTGCAGTACTATTCACAGTTGCCAAGATATGGAAACAGCCTGAATGCCGCAAAATTGATGAATATTATGTTGCAATCAAAACTGACAAATATGAAGCATGTGTGATAACATGGATGGACCTAAAGGGAGTCAGAATAGCAGAAATAAGTCATAAAAAAAAGGCATATAGTCTCACCTATAGATGGGACATAGGAATAACAAACAAAAGGGCAAGAAAAAACAAAAACAAGCTGACAGTGGAGCTAGGGCAGGCTGCTTAGGAAGGGGCTGGGGGAGGGAGAAATTTGGGAAGAGAGGACCACAGGAAGATATGAGGAGGGTTCTCAGGTGTAGGAGTGAAGAGAGAACCCCAGGGAATGCAATGATGCAATGTATGTACATATACATATACTTACATACATGAATATGTAAACAATAAAATTAATTAATTATAAAAAAATATTTCACACAACAGTAGCAAAGAATTGCATCAAGCATAGGGTGCTAGAAACGCCCAACAAACAGACCTCCCTCTGTTGAGTCCTGCTCCTCTCCCTAGGCACCACACCTGTGCCTCAGGCAAGCGCTCTGCAATCCAGAGGCATCCCCTCTTGGCCACCAGCTCACCTGGTCAAGACCAGGAGAGTCTGTCTGTTCCTCTCAGGTGGGGGAACCTGTCACCTTTATTCTTCAGAGCTCACATCTCCAAAGACAGAACCCCATCTGCGAACTCTCACCGGCCTTTCACGGCACATAAGGGTGGCACCTCAAAAGCACCAGCTGTAGCGACAATATCAAAATACAACAGCTTTCTAGCCATGAATTAGCTGTATATATAAAGAAAAAATGTCACTGTAATCCGTACCATTTCCTTAATGTGTTAAATGTATTTAATTGGCTGAAAGTGGACCCTTGAGAATGTTTTGTGGCCTCTGCGGAGAAAAGTGACTTCCCTGAAGAGTCTCCCTTCTGACAATGGCATCTGAGGCCTTGCCACATCCAACTCCTCTTAGACATCGTCTGAGTTGGTGAATTAACTTCCTGGCACACCCATTTCATTCTTATCAAATTCAGCTTGGTTCCCTTCCCAGACTCATCCTGCCACAGTGTTCTAGTCTCTGTCAATAGCACCGCTGCTTGCCCAGGGAAGAAATCTGGGATTTCACCCGGATGTCCTGGTTTCTGTCATTTCTCACATCTATTTGGCCTTGACCCATAAATTCTACCTCAACATTTCCCCCAAAGTCTACTCCTCTTCTGTCAGTCAGGAGACACTTCTTCATCCACCTCCTTGTCCACACCTCCTGCTTGGCAATGGAGCAGCTTTATGGCTTACCTCTTTGCTTCCACTTTTGTTTTACTACAATTCATCTTCCACTCTGCAGGCCCAACCATGTAGCTAAAACATAAAGCTAATGACTCACTATTTTATTAAAAATTTCTTGATGGTATCTCTTTTCCATTCAGATCAAGCACATCTTTCTTAAATTCGCCTCATGATTCTTCCCTATGAATTTTTGACACAAATACGGCACTGCCATGCTTTTAAGCCCTTTGCCGATGCTGTGTTAAAGTGCCTTCAATTCCTCTAATAAATTTTAATTTCTGACCACCACATCTTCAAACTTTCTGCATCATCTGTCTGAAATCTGCATTTACCAGCCACTGGATAATTCCTGCCTGTCATCTGCTTATCAGTTTAAACATTACACAGACCAGGAGACCTTCTCTGGCCCATCTGATTAAATCATATCCTTGCCTGGCTCCTCAGAGGTCCTTGTATTTCCCCTCTATTAGCATTCCCTCCCGTCTTCTCTCTCATCTCTCCTGTCTCTTTCAAGCTTTTAAATCTGGAGGGAGTGTAGATCTGCCTATATTACTCACCAGTGTAAATATCAGTCCTTAACCTGTCTATCATTCTAAAGCAGGAATCTTTTCTTTGTAGTTTTGCCTTTTTTCTTTGTTCAATACACCATTGATTTACATACTTCATTGGTTTCAGAAGCACATAAAGCAACATACACCCCACACCTACCACCAGAGATCTAATGTTATTCACCATTTTTCTAATTAACCTCTATACATCTTCCATCTACCTTCATCCCTCTTCCCTTTGGTCAGAGTCTAAAAGTTTAATTTTGTTTGGTTCATTTATTTGCTTTGTTTCTTTATATTTCACGTATGAGTGAGGTCACTGAGTATTTTTCTTTCTCTTATGACTTATTTTGCTTTTTATGACCATGTCAAGTTCCATCTATGTGGCCACCTTAAACTATAAATACTTAGAAGAAAACACAAGTGATGCATTCCTTGACACTGACATTTGAGATGTATCTGGAGACTCAACTCCAAAGCAAGGAAAATGAAAGCAAAAATAAACAAATGAGACACATCAAACTAAAAAACTTCTGTGAAGCTAAATATTGAAAATAAAACAAAGTAATTCAAAAAAAGAAGAGCAACCAAAAGGGAAAATTGTAACTCACACAATGAACAAGAGATTGATAACCAAAATAGGTATTATTTCTCAATGGACACATTATTGATCATTACATTGATTTTATTATAAAGTAATTCACTCACACAAATCAACAAAATAAGTCAGTCAAAGTGGGCAGATTTCAGTAGACTCTACTCCAAAGAAGACACACAGTTCACAGAAGTGAAAAAAACCACCATCACCTGATTCTCAAGGAAATGCAAATCAAATCCACAATGAAGTGTCACCTCACAGCAGTGAAATTGGTTACATGGTGGAATAATACTTGGTGGTGAAAAAGGACAAACTCATGCTGTTCATGACAACATGGATGGAGTTGGTAGGGATTACACTGATTGAAATTAGAAAGAAAAAGATTAGTATGGGATGTTTTTATTCTCATGTGGAATATACAAAAACTATGAAAGGTCAAGAAAAATTCCAAACCAGCAAGATGATCATAGAGCTGAAGCATACAGCAAGGAAGCGAGAAGAAAAAAAGCAAAATGGGAGGGGTGAACACAAGGGAATGTGGTTACAGTTCCTGGGTGATATGGTGGTAGGAAAACTATGGGGACTATAATAATATAAGAAAAAATACTTAATTTAAAAAATATCAAGAATCAAGCATTGGTGAAGGTGTTGAGAAAAGGGAGTGCTTGTGCACTATTGGTAGGATGGAACCTGGTGTGTCTACTTTGGAAAAGTCAGCATGACCCACAAAGCACTAAAAATCTTTTTTAAAAATTATACTATCCAATTGAAATTCCACCCTTGGATAGAGCAGCATGTGAAAAAAAAATTAAATCATTGTAGTTTGGGGCCAGAGGCTATTAGCAGTCTGGACCCTGAGTTATACACTCTGGTTCAATACTGACATCTCTCTTCTGGTAAATTGACTTTGGGAGTTACTTAAACATCTCTGTGCCTCTGTTTGCTCATCTGTAATACTGAGAAAAGAATCACATTCACTCAGTTTGGCTATGAGTGTTAAAGGACAAATGCAGTAGTAGTCAGCATATAGGAAAAACTAAGACAGGTCTGTTACCTGGTGGTAGCTTCTGTTACTTTGTTTTGCTAGAAGGTAACAGAAGGTAGATCTGTTACCTTCTTCTTAAAGAAGAAAGATTTAGGCAGATTATTTTTCTTCAAAGTGTTCAAAGTTCAGTGATGCCATTTATTTGCCATCTTTGACAACAGATTAACATTCATTCAGCCTGTGAGCTCCAGCATGTGGCTTGGGTTGTGTTCCTCCATATGGAGTTTGACTCTGGTTCTCAGATACCTTACCATCCCATCTTTTCCATTTTTAAAGAAATGCCTGTGTGCTTGACCTACAAGTCCACGTATGTTGCTTTTAGCAAGAATTTTTATGAGTAGCATATAATTTCTAGGGCAACTCTAAGTGTATCAAGTCTAGCTAGAATTGCACTGAGAGAGAGAGAGAGGGAGAGAGAGCTATTCAACTTAAAATGATCCTTTCCAGTGCTAATAATGACCACTGGCTATACGACAGCTAGCCACCCACTTAAGCTGCAAAGCAACTGATGAGGGCTGTAGCATCTCCCCATGGCAAAGAGGAAACTGAGCCAGAGGTGAATTCACTTGCCCAGATCCCCAGATCTCATCACACCAGAGAGCCAGGCCCCAGTATCCTTGCTCACAGATGCCAAGATTGTCTCACACCACTGATAAAGTTAGAGTGCATTAATGAATCTAGTTTCCATTGGTATCAGTGATCAGGGTCCATGTGGTTCTCTCCTTCCACATAAGCATACTAATGAGAATGCACAGACTGATCCTTCGCTCTTCCCCAGGATTTTGATCTCATGTTTATCTTCAGGACTGGGGTTCTCTCAGTGCAATCCCCACAGCTGCATTTTAACACACGAAACATCAGCTTTCAACCCAGTCTGGATGAGTGGGCTCAACCTCTCTCAGATGTCAAGACAAAGTCGGTGTAATCCTGGGTCTTTTCTTGTCAGTTACTTGGAGCACTTAGAGAATATAAACACTATTATCTGGGCCCTTCTAGAAGGAAGCAGCCACTTGAGACAGAAAAGTTTCTCAAAATGTTGAAAAACTATTGAAAAATTCCATGGAGATTGGCGAGGCAGATGCCAAACTAGGCATAAAGAACTCCAGAACCCTGTGTCATCCCAACAGGCCATAGAAACAAAAGCCCATCAACAGACTTAAACACCATAGGAAGAAAATAACATTGGTCATTTCCAAGTCAAATTATATACAAAATGTCAATTCTGTGTAGTAAGAAAAATCTCAGTTAAGAAAAATCTCTGCAAAAACGTTAAGACTGTTTGACACACACGCAGGCGTGCACACACATGCACACACAAATAAAAGGATGTTCGTAATGAGTAACATATATTGACATCAGATTTCAATGCCATTTAAAAACGCTAATGTTATAAGCAATGTTACTTCAATGAGAAGGAGAATATGTATGAAAACGATGTTGTTGAATAAAATATAACCTGCATCCATTTCTAGGCAGAATTTCTCTTGGGAATTGCTTAGTTGACTTCAGCCCTTTATACAGAGACCCCATCACAGTGCCATACAGATTATTTCTTGAAAGGTAAGTGGTTGTAGAAATGTTCAAAGTGGAAATGTTTCCTGAGTGTTCACCTCCTTTATTCAAGTCTTCTCCTTCCAGCCTTGTCTCCCATTTCTGCCTCTGTGACCTACAACCTAACTTGACATTGCCCATTTCATTGGCCACTTATAAGACTCACTTGTTTTATCTTTTTTACTTTTGTTTGTATTTCTACATTTTATCTTGGCACCATTGAGCTTAGCACCATTTCCCCACCTGTTGAAATGCTGATGGGTTTTTTCACCCTATTTGTTGCATATTTTGATCATTTCCTGGAAAGAGTCTGTTCTTCACACACTCAACTCAAAACCCCAAGAAGGGAGAGTCTCACTTCTGCTCATGACTCTCTCCCAGGGCCCTAGAAAAGCACCTGGTGCACACACTGAGCCCAGATAAACTGCTTCCTCCTTTACAGAAGGCAGGTTAGCTCTGACCCACTGTATTGAATTTGGAGTCAAATCCCTGAGATAAACTGCCATTTCCTAATTTAGAAAATGAGAACAAAGGCAATTCTATTTCACCCGATAGTTTAAAAGAACAATTTTGAAGTGTCTACATGATGAGGTTCTTATCTCTGTTCCCTTATTCATGTAACTCTAGGGTAAAATACTTTCATTAGCTCCTATTTCTTCTGTTTTTGTATATAAGTTAACTTTGATTTCTGCCAACAGTTCTTTTTCTTCTCCCACATGACTTTAAGTTTTCACTTGTTGAAATGGCATTTGTAGACATTCAAGTTGAATTTTTAAAAAATGACCAATTATCTTTGCCAGTAAAAAATTGTCCCTTAGGTACCTGTTTGTTTTTTATTTGGAATTATAACCCACCATCCCAGTGGCTACACCAAGGGCTGTCTTCATACACAGACCCATGAAGTTATACACAATATTGATCTCAAATTACCCGAACTCTGAAGCTAAGCAAGCTAGAAGATTCAAATTTCAAATTTCAACTATGCAATATTTTATTAATTTGTAAAAAAATATGGTTCCTTTTCAATCATGTTCGAACTAACTGGAACCTAACATTGGCTAGAAACAAACCACCTTTGTTTCTGCAACTTGTCACTGCAAAAATAATCCCTGTATTTGGCTTTCAGAAATACAAGTCTATACCTGACATTACTCTTTAACTTAATCATTTCAAGGAAAGACACTTTTCTACTATTTACTCATTACAATATTTTAATTTTAGCATTCTCAGATGATTATTTTACAGTATAAAAGAGAAAGAACTGAGCTGGAATTGTTCCTCTCCTTCCCCAGTATCAAAATGTAAAATTAAAAAATGGCCTTAAATTGATAACTGTTTGAAAGGACACCAATCTCTAATTCCCCCCCACACACACACACACACAAAATGATACCTGGTTAAGTTAGGGGACTATTGTGAAACGAATTATGTCCTCCCCGTAAATGAAAATATTTAAGTCCCAACCCCTGAGTCTCCAAATGTGCCCATATTTGGAGACAGAGCCTGTAAAGAGGTAATTAAATTAAAATGATGTCACTATGATTTGCCTGATCCAATAAGCTCAGTGCCCTTGTTAGAAGAAGAAGCTTGGACAAACAGGGGCAGAGGGAAGGTGGTGGAGTCTCTATGAGGACATGTCCCCATGAAACCAAGGGAGAAGCCTTCTGCCCCCTCCTTGACCACTGCCTTCCAGCCCTCGGAGCTGTGAGAAAAACCTTCCTGCTCCCTCAGTCCCATTCTGTGATGCCTTGTTACCAGCTCTGGTCTGCTGATGAAGGGACCTGGTAGGAGACGGTGGACATTTGTTCCTAGTTTTAAGAGAAACCAGGCCTTTCTGCAGCCTAAGCTAATGGTTTAGTGGTCTTTAAATGCCTCCTACTCTCTATGGAATCTTTAAAAATAAGTGCATTTTCAATTCAGTAACATTGTCTGAAAGAATAAATGTATTATTTTTAATTAGAAAATTCAACTTTGCTCACAATGGAGACACAGAATTTAATGTTCATGAAAGAAAATTGAACTATATTATCCACCCTTCTTGTCACTTCAAGTCTATATAAACCAAAGATGGTATCTTATAACTATTTTAAAGTAGCATCAGCAACCTAATTTAAAAAAAAGAGCAGAGATCTAAAAACAACGTATTTCACCAAAGAAGACAAACAGATGGCCAGACACACTCATGAAAAGATTCTCTTCATCACTTATCAGGGAAATGCAAATGCAAACCACAGTGTGATTTCACCTCACACCTGCTAGAATTGCTATTATGGAAAGAATGTGGTGAAAAAAAAGAATACACCCCCCCCCCCATGAACTTGATGGGAATATAAATTGGTGCAGTTCCTCAGAAAAAAATAAAAAACTACAAGTAGAATTACCATATAATTCAGCAGCTCCATTGTTGGTTATTCATTCAAAGAATCTGAAAACATTCTTCTGAAAAGACATGGGCAGCACAATCCACAACAGACAGGACAGAGGCTGAGTGCCTGTGATGGGTAAGTGATAAAGACAGTGTGCTCTCTCACACAAGGGAAACTGAGTTATGAGGAATGGATGACATTTTGTGCTTTGCAACAGCATGGACAGAAGTGAAGGGAGAATACTAGATAAATATGTTCAGAAAGAAAGACACAATCCCTATGATTTCACTTGCACAGAATGTAAAGAAATAAAGCAAAGGAACATACAAAACAATAACAAACCATTGATTTCCAGAGGGGAAAGGAGGAGCATGAGGGAGGAGTGAAGATGATTGTTGGCCCTTTGACGGTGGGCATGGGAGGAGTCACACACTGCCGTCAAGGTGGGGTGCTTTACTCCTCAAACTTATTCAGTTTCGTAAGTCAATTACATAAAACTAGCACTGAAAATACCATGACATACACCATAAAAAGTACACGTGGCCAAGTTACCCACACTCCAGGTTGAGAAATGCATTAACCCATCAGTGTGCTTTAGCGTCCGGATGCCTAAAGTACTGCCAGCTCCTCTCCAGTGGTTTCTGCAAGAGGCATCGCCCCAGGTACCTGCAATGGAGACTGACCCTCTGCCTGAGGTCAGTTTCACTAAGGTAGAGCTTGGACAGAAACCAGAAAGACTTGACCCCAAGTGTTAATAGCAGACAACGTCTTTGCATGAAGCAGTTTTAGGCAGAATAGAGGCCTCCCAAGGAGGTGGCCTCCACTGGAGACCCGCTTCAGGTGGAGGGAACCTCATGGCTGATTTGCACCCCAGACAGGTCAGTGCCTGGCTTGGCTGCTCCACACAGTTCAGAGAGCTCTACCTTAGCGCCACGTGGCTTTGCTTGGCCATAGGATGTGACATGTATGGATTTTGCCCTGCAAGGCAAGGGGTGGCAACCCTGAAACTTCAGAGGATTGTACCAGGATAGATGGTCTTGTGTACTTGAATGCCTAGAGTCCCCCACCTGCATGTGACAAGAGAAGGAGCCTGCACCCCTCTCTGTGAACAAAGCGACACCCTAGCTTAAGAACCAGGGGTGTTCCCACATCCAGACATACCCTGGTAGTGCTTGCTCTTGTTGCTGGTCCCACCTGCATTCTTGACACCTGGATCTACAATTAGGGTCAAATTTCAGCAGACTGACAAAGAGGGAAGGGACTCTCCCCTGGAAATACAGAATTCTACTCACAGGTACCTGAGCAAACAGAAGCATATGCTGGAAGGAGCCTTTGGGATGCTAGCAGAACATCACACTAGCAAGGAAAGAATTTGTCGATATAAGGGTGCTCTTCCATGACACGAGACTGAGTACCTGGAGGAAAGGAGCCAGATCCATGATTAGGTGTGGCATCTAGGAGGGTAAGCAATATCCAGTTTCAGTAAAACAGAGCCACCAAAACTATGGGTCCAGACTATAGAAGAAGAGAGAGGAAATGTGGAACAGTGGGCATTCTTGAATGGCTCTCCTGTTCAAGAACAGAATGATCTCTGGCTATGTTTATTAGCAGAGCCTGGAGCACACTCCATTTTCTCAGGCAATAAGGGAAGCAAATTGCAAAGGTCTCGGCTCTCTGGAGGAGCTCATGGTGCCAGCTCTCTGCAGGAAGAATGGATG
Source organism: Uropsilus gracilis (assembly GCA_004024945.1). Classification (NCBI taxonomy): domain Eukaryota; kingdom Metazoa; phylum Chordata; class Mammalia; order Eulipotyphla; family Talpidae; genus Uropsilus; species Uropsilus gracilis. The sequence continues at coordinate 183,752 of PVHY01000613.1, read as the reverse complement.
GGTGGTGGCAGATGCTGGCAGAGCACAGGCCTCACTGGCAGAAACCAGAGGACGCTGTCCTCCACCAGCAGTAGCCATAATTACTGTTGCCATCAGCCAGGTCAGAATAGCCACATGGGGAGGAATATCTACAAGGATCTGCTATAGTAGAATGTGAGTTTTCTCAGGGCAGCAAAAGAGTACTTCCTTACATGTGGAGTTAATAGAAATTAGGATGGATGAGAAGGTTGTCAGCTGCACAATCTGAAAAACAAGATCCTTCCCGTGGTTTTGAAACCTGAGCTCAGAATCCAGTTAGCCAAGGAGAGAGGGCTCCCCCAGAAAGAGCTATGGAACAGAACTCTGAGGTCTATGGCTCAGAACAGTAAGTCCTGGGGGTCACAGTCTGGTGGATGCTGGGGAGTCTGCCACTGAGGGGCTTACCTCACAGACTGTGCTCTTAGCAGATGTGAGAAGAGTCTGCTTTCACACACAATCAAGCTTCAAGAAGAACTCAGTCTCCTCACTGAAGGACAAGCTTCCTGTGTTCTTGATGATGTTGGCTCCCGCTAGCTACCATCTTGTGGTACCATCTTGTGGTCTGTGGAACAGACAACCTCCCTCATGGGACACACTCCCAGGCATCTCTCTGACTTCTTATGCCACAGCTGGTGGAAATACCCAGAATTTAAAAAACTCTTCTGAACCCATGTAATGAACCCTATGAGTCATTACAAGGATGTGGGGAAAAAAATGTGTGTGTAATCCATAAAAAAAAAAAGAATAATGTGGTTTTCAGAGGGCAGGAAAACACCACAGGATATAAAAAATAGAAAGCCCAGGTTTTACAGACTTCATTTACTCTTTTTCTCTCATAAAAAATTAGTTTTTCATAAAAAAATGGGATATTTAAACTTGTCAAATGAAGGACATTCCTTTCTTATCCTCATATGCTGAGCTTTATTTTTAATAAAAATATTTTTTCTTTACCAAATAGTGGAATTCTAAGATTGTTCTCACTGAATATATCACTCTGTATGTGCATCAATTTTAAGATATTGACAATTTTCTTTGCTAAGGCTTATCTATTCAGAACTTACTATTGTAGATTATTCCAGAGTTTATGGTCTTTGTGTTTATTTTCATTAATAGAAAATAGAAAATGATAGTTTTTTGAAAGTTAGGTAGCATTCACACGTAAAACTTCCTCAGGCTGGAGCCTTTTGAGAGAGGAAAACTTCAATGGCCATTTCAGTTTCTTTATTACTTATTGATCTGTTCCAATTCTTTTTCTCATTCTCAGTGAGAAAAATAACTTACCCAATTTTCTTCTACCATTTACAGGCAGAGAAGAAAATGTACCTCAGCCTCACTGACTCTGCTGCTCGCATCCTCCACACTGCAGTCACTATCATAGAGCCTTGCTGGCTCACCTGCTGCTGAAGATGGGAACAGCGGAGACACTGAGTGGGGAACTCAGGGCATAGGGAGAGTTTCCTGTCAGCCTGCCATGGAGACTGAGGATGGACACAGTGGAGGGAGGATGGGGAAAGTGAGCAATGACAGAATTCTTGTAGAAATGCAAAAAAAATAATAAAATAAAAAAGAAACTGCACTTAAAAATTATTCTTTAATTCAGCAGAATTAAGAAGACCTCCATGTCATTGACAAATGAATGAAATGAAGACTTTACCTTCACTGTTGCATTGTACTCTTATTTGTAAACTAAAGGAAGAAGGTATACAGTGTAAAAAGCACAAGCTGATATTTGTACTGGAGGGACATTCCTCAGTCATCAGTAAACAGAGGCTAAGGTTATAGTAGATTCCCCCCAAATCGTGAATGATGCATCTATGTCAATTAGCTGGAATCTGCAATAGCTAATTTTAGATTTCACTACTTACAAGGTGTGCAAGACATCCTTCAAGTCAATACAATTTTTAATGAACTTAAAAATAAATCTGGTCATGTACACAGTAAATCACACACTTCTGGGCTACCAGTGAACAGGGAATTAGGCTGCTGTTCACAGAGTGTCTTTGAGTGGAATTGCACAATGAGCCTCACCAGCCCAAAGAGAGTTTGCTGCATACTGAATGCAAGCCCTACTGAAAGGTAGGGCTACTACAGGCATCTTGACCCTAGAAATCTGAATCCACAGAGGAGATGGCTCAGGTTCTGGTCATAGAACAAGAGCCATGACTTCAGGGGGATTTGACTTTCACAATTTGCAGAGAGAAATACTTCCTTGAAATAAATATGACTCCTTAGCTGATGACCAAAATGACCATATGGAGAAAAGAACAAAACATAGGGAAAATAGCTGAGATGGACACTGGATGCATGGCCAGTGAAAGGCAAGGAAGGGGTCAGGGGAAATGGGACCACATTTCCCTCACAAAGTCATAGGTGTCAACCAGTCTGCTGAGATTGATGGATTGCAAGTGGGAACTTTTTCAAAAGGAAAAGGAAAGTGCTTGATGTGAGTCTACTTGACCCAGGAGAGGGAGAGGCCACACAGAACCAGAAAGGAACAGCTGTCCCCATTCCACCCTGTTGTTTCCTTCTCAAGGATCAGAACAATTCAACATGCAAAGAGATTGGAGCTGAAGAAGTGCAGAGAGCAGAGCCCAACCTTACTCACTCTGTCCCATGACTGAGCTTAGCGTAGAAGTCAAATGACATCTGAATTCTATCGCAATAGCTCTGCATGGGCCATATTAAGCTCCCAGCTTGGTCTGTTACTGAATTTAAGAAACCAAAGAACTTTCTACTCCTAATATTCATAAGAAAAGGTAAGGTCCTCCGAAGTACCAACGGGAGTAAAATAAGTTTATCTTCATGGGTTATATTTGTTCAGTTCACTGTAAAAATAAAACACTTAAAAATGTTTTTTAAAGGTATTTTAAAGATGACCTCATGTTGTGTCACCCAGCATTGCTCCTGTCAGAGGCAGTGCTGCGATTTGTTATGTCACTCTGTAGAGAACTCAGTTCATTAACACTTTGGAAACACTTGTTAGTGCAAACCCCCGAGGAGTCCCCATCTCACATTTCTTGATAAACTATTTTAATCCTAAATGAGGAGAAAAATAAGCAACTTTAATCCCAAGGGTGAGGCTGAATTTTTTAAAAAAATATTTACATTTCTGAAATAAATGGCTTTGTTCTACAACTGCCAAGTCTTAAAACATCCATGTGAGACTGACCCTTTTCAGATCAAAATATGTTCCAACAGAAAAATACAAAGAAGGAAAAGGGGGAAAGAAAAATTAATGAGCCATTGCTCGTCAGACAGCTGTACTTTTTCCTCTGTTTGGGCTTTTCCATTGTCAGCATGATTAATGGGTTGTCTTTAAATGTATCTCCTTTTGGATATCTTATATCTCAACAACTCCATTTCATGTCCTTGCCACCTACATTTCCAGTAGATTTTTTTTGCAGCATGTCAGAATGACAGATAAGTCTCCGTAGTCAACCTTATAGAGAGCTCATTATTGCTTCCAACCAGTGAGACACCCTGGAGGTGCCCTGAGCAAAGAACCTTGGCACCTCACCTCCACCCTGAGTTAAGGTGTCATGGTGAGGACTCAAGTATAAATCAACACTAAAGGTCAGGATCTGAGCTTTGTAAACATTTATAATCTCATAATTTGTTGGGGCATACAAAAATATGAATATCCTGAATTCCTACAAATTTTCAGTTTTTTTTAAGTTATCCTACTGTGACTTATTCCATTGATGAGGTTAATAAGAGAAAAATAGATTTTCTAAAATTTACTTAATTTACCTTAAGGGGTTTTTCTTTTTTTCTCTTTTTCTTTTTTTTGGCTGAAAGTTTGAGGAAGCAGCATTTCTGTACACATTATTATAATACATGAGCACCAATTTTTATTCCAGAAACTCTTTATAAGCTATACATGATTATTGTGTCACTTCTTCTCTTAAGATATTCATCAAGATCATAAGGTTTAACCATCTTCCCTAAAATTTTTCTTATTCCATCAGATATTGGTAAAAAGTGCTTGTATTTGTGATGAAAAGGTCATCCTGTGAGCAGAATAACCTAACAATGATGACCAGTCAGGCAAAACCATTGGAAGATAGATACCCATAGATGAACGGCAGCCTATTCAAAATTCTGAGGTGTTGGATGGTTAAAGAAACATGGAGGAGTGTAGGGTGCCATCGAGTTATATAGTTTTTGGATTCATTAGGGCCATAGTCTCTGTGCATAGTATAGTGACTGAAGAGAGAGGTGAGGCTGAGGAGAAAGTGACCACTAGGTAACCTGAGCAGGTTCATATTTTGAGCAGGACATACTGTCTCCCTGCCAGAGTTCTCCATGAGCCCATGGGCCAGCTGACACCCTCCAATGTGGCTGGCTCAGCAGAGGAACATCCTGGTGACACATGATTTATCTGGATTTCTTGGAATCTTTTTGATGTGTGAGTATATCAATTCAGGGAAGAAAACAAATGACAGTAAAATTAAAATTAAAAATTTCAATATAAATATAAGTGAAACAGAGTTTTCTGCTAAGAAGAAAACAGTTCCTTTTCTTTGTATTTTATGTATTTGAATATATTCTCCATAATAGAGTGTTAAAGGAGAATTCTCAAAAAACTAAAATCATGAGTCTCGTATAAATATAAAACAAAGATTTTATTCAAATTACTAATTATTGAGGAAAATTATAAACTGAAATTTAAATGAAAATTTAACTTATTTATATTCTCTATCACTCAAAATTCATTTGTATTCTCATCTGCAGGAATGATTAATATTTTCACAGTGAGCAAAGTTGCATCGTTATCAGTTTTTGCAATTTAATTTTTTTTCTCTGAAGCTGCTAACTAATCAATAATGTGACTCTTCTGCAAAATCAAATAATCTAGAATACAACTGACAACTGCCCAAAAGTCTACACTGTATAGTTACTTCTAAACATTTGACATTTCTCCTAGCATGATCTATCATTCTGTAATATCAAGTTACAATGTGTAATAAAACAGTTTAGATATATGATTATAAATAAAAAATAACATTCAAATTTGAAATATACATAAGCTTCATTCCACATAAACTTATTATATTTAATAAAATTAAGTAAGATATAAATATATTTCAAGTATACAAATTTTTAAAGGCTGAGCTATTTAAAATGAATAATAAATTTACAAGTGCAGTTTAAAATATTGGAAAATGTCTAAATACAATTTTAAATGAGACCAGACATAATTCAATATTCAATTAAAAAGAATTACTAAAATATGTTACCTTTATTAAATAAAGTGATTTTTCTATGCTAAGCTTAAGTCTAAAAGAGAATTGGGTTTTGAACTTGAGTTTCACTTATATTATATTGAAACCTATAAGATGTCTTTTCTGTATTCAAACCACAAATATATATATATATGTGTACATATATATATATATATATATATATATATGCGCCAAAAACCATATTGTGCTGTCAGAACATACATTTTCATTTTGCTATCGTATTGTTTTTCATGTTAACGCAAATGTTCCACACTGAAGAACGTAAGCATCAACAACATTCCAGTATCATAACATCTCTTACTGAAATTATTCTCCTCATCTTCAGGAGGCAGTCTTTCCCCTGAGATGTTCACATTCCATCTGTCACACATCTTTGTTCTATATGTCTCTAAAAATTACAATAAATATTTTAAACTGTTTATCACTAGGCTTCTCTTTTCTCCCTTACATTCTAATTTGCTCGATAAACAATGGAGACAAAGTAGAATAAACACTTTCCCATTTTGCACCTGGTGAGCTCATGAGCAACCACTCCCATCACTCCTGACCAGTGTGTCTTACTATTCAAGCACAGCCAGAGTCTGCAACTCACTGAGTGCAACAGCAAACCCTTCATGAGCAGCTTTGCATTCTGAGTTACTGGAATTATTGCTTCTCTCCCCCATGTAGGTATCTCTTCAGTACAATATCATTCCAAAAGTTATGAACAAGTCCAGGAAGTGACTTTGTAGAGATCCATAAACTGAGAGTAATGTATAGAGAAATGCTAAAACCCAGAGCTGTCAACATGATGCTGAAGCCTGAGATGAAAGTCACAGGACTGACACTGGTGAGACTCAGAACTTACTGTGGAGCTGTAGGGACCAAGTGCAGCCCCAGTGAGAGGACAGATGGACAGGTCCTTGGAATAGGATGGGGATGTAAGAACCAGACCCACATGAATGAAGTCAACAGACCTTTGCAAAGGTTCAAGGGCAATACAACAGGCCAGTGACAGTCTCCCCACAAATAGTGTGGGGGGGTAACTGAGTATCCAAGTGCAAACAAAATGAATGCAGACCCAGACACTGGTCTGTTTCAAACATTAACTCAGATGAATCACAGATCTGAATGTACAACACCGAACCATGGAATTGTAGGAAGATAACATCGAAGAACAGCTACATGACCTAGAGTATGGCTATGCATTCTTAGATACACCACCAGAGACAGGATACAGGAGGAAAAGAATCCATATGAAATTAAAATTCTGCCTTGCAAGTTATATCAGAGGATTAGAACATAAATCGGAGATGGAGGTGGGGATTGCACAACATTCATCTGATAGGGGACTGATATCTGATCTGTACAAAGAACTCTTAAACACAGCAAGAAAACCATCCGATTTGAAAGTGGGTTAAAGATCTCAATCAGTACCTCACTGAGGAAGATACACAGACAATAAAGAAGCATATAAGAAAGTGATATCATGTGCCATCAGAGTCACAAAGTTAAGAAACAATGAGTCACCACTCCATGCCAGTTGAAATGGTCCAAACTCAGATCACTGACAGCAACGGATGTCCATCAGGATGTCAGACCACAGGAATGCTCAACCACTAATTCTAAGAATGTAAAACAGTACTGCAACTTGGGAAGATATTTTGACAATTTCTTCCCAAATTAATACCCTGACAGCACAATTCAACAATCACCTTCCTTGGTATTTACGCAAATAAGTTCAACACTTTTACATGCCTATACAAAGCAGCACACAAATGTTTGCAGTAGCTCAAGCCATGATTGTGCCAAGATCTCCACAAAAGTTGAATGAAATAAAGGAGTATATACCTCAGACAATGGAACAGTATTTAGTGCTAAAAATATAGAAGCAATCAAGTCATGAAAAAATAGAGAAGGAAATCGTATGCCTACAACTCAGTGAAAAAAGCCAACCTGAGCAGGCAATGTACTCTGATTCTAATTATGTGCTATTCTTGAAAAGGTTAAACTATTATGTAGATAGTTTTAAAGATCAAGGTCACCAGGAGTTAGAGGTAGAGAATGTGTTGAATAGTCAGATAATGGAGGATATCTTAGGACAGTGAAAATGTGTTCTATGGTATTATAATGTTAGATACCTGTCATTATGCAGTTCTCCAAATGTAAGCGTGAACCAACAAGAGGGAACTCCAGGGGAAATGTGGGCTTTGGGTGACTCTGTGTCCATGTAGACTTAGCAGTTGCACCAAATGAACCACTCTGGGCTAGATGCTGACAAAGGGGGAGGCTGTGCATCTGAGGGGGCAGCATGAGGAGGTAACATGGAAACTCTCTGTCCCCCTCCTCCCAGTTTTACTATGAACCTAAAACTGTTCTAAAAATTCAACATAACCACAAAAAAACCAATTCAAGCATTTATTTTTGGCAAGAATATTCTATAGGAAAAGAGAATTACCCAATAGCTGCTGTTCAACTACAAATAAAAAGAAAAGAATACATTTTAAAGGATCGTAAACTTCACAATCAACTCTGAGTCAATCGGTGAGTACTTTCCTAAAACAAGACTTATTTCTATTAAAGCTCATCATATATTTGCTTAAACTTTTTATGAGCAAAACTATTTTCTTCCAAGAGAAGATCATACACTGCATAAGGGAAAATGTCTTTCCCAGATAAAGTTCATAAAATCTTTTTTTTTTGATCGTGGGTTATTTTGAAAATTCATGTCTATTACACACTTGTAGATACAATAAGAACTCAGTTCTCCAGCTTCTCTTAACTGTTTCTTTTGGCATGAGATCTGTAGGTTTTCTCCAGGAAGTAGTGATACTATTCCTACAAATGATAATTCTTAATGTTTAATTTTTAACTAAAATCTGGTACTATGAAAAATCACAAGAGTGTGTTCATTTCTGCCTTAATAAGCATGACCATTTGAAGTATGTTATATTGTCATCACTCATTTTTCTGATTCTTCTAATATTAAAGGTAAATGTGTGTGTGAGAAACATTATCCCTCAGAAGATGAGGTCCTTTAGTGGACATCTATTATATATCAGAAAGCAGCCTCAGAATTTTAGGAAACTTTGTTATTCTCTTCTATGGGAAAAAAAAGATACTCCATTATTGATGGCATTTTCCATTATGATATCTCATCCAGAGCTCACAGGAAAGGGGTCGCTTTGATGAAATAATAATGCAGAGAAACCAAAGAAGGGAGGATTAAAATATTTATTTTTGTTTTAAAGTTCAGCCTGTTACTTTATTTCAGTAAAAGTATACACAAAAGTGAATGTGATTGTGCCTATATGTGTTTCTCACTACTACGAGAGACATGGAATGTTGAAAGGTGAGTCTGTTGAATATTGCATTATTTTCAAAATTTAGAAGTTTATCTTGCAATGAAAGACACATACCACAGATCATATATTTGAAGGGAAGCAATCTTTTTGTATTCCTAAGATTTTTAAATAAATATATATATATATAGAATATTTTTAGTACAGGGGCATATTTACTTTAAATCATGTTCACTAAATGGTTATGATAGTTTTATTTCAAATTCACTGAACTCAAAATCAGCAATTATTGGTGTTTTAAGTATACTATAATGTAGCAATGAAATTCAGTATGACTCAAAAGCAATGCAATAAATCAGAAGCCACTGTTGTGATGGTTTGTGCAGTAATTAATCATTAATATAATCAATAGTGAACCACAGTGACTAGATGGAGCAGAAATGTTTGTCATCGTATTTCGATCATCTTAAATTACTAGACAGCAATGCTAATGATTAAAATATTATAATTGATAGTTTGGTGAATTTGTCAAAGTGATATGGCACATACTTATCAGTCATAAGAGCAACAACAACAAAATCATCAACACTGTGTTTATTAACCTCATCAATTAATAAATATGATGTTAAGAGATCCTCCAAATGTGTTATAAACAATATAAACTAAAATGTATCATTTTAATACCATTCCTCTATAGAAGCTGATTAGGAAGCTCTTAACATGGCAGGCTATCTCGTGCAAATTAGAAATAGGTGCTCACATTTAAAAATGTAAGACTCAAAATAATGGAAGTTAAATCCACTCTGGAAGAACACACACTGACCCCTAACCCCACCACCCGTGATTCTACTAGTGGATGGTGGTGTCATTGCCCTGACCTGAAATACCTCCCTTCTCTTCCTCAAGGTCAACACAGTCCCGGATCAGGATATGTTGGCAAACTGCAGTGAAACTGATGACCTTTTTCTACTAATCCACATAAAGGATTTAATTCAGTGAAACACTGCTCTCAATTACTGTTGAAGGGTGGGACTTCCCTGTTTGAGGGAAGGTAAACATGGGACCTTGTCCACCTCTGCCAAAAAGTTACAAGCTCTCCAAAGCCAGGACTATGAAGTTTATAAACTAATTGTTAGAAGTACTGTGTCATCTTCTGATAAGTAATTTTTTTTTCTTTACTGAAAAACAGAAGTGTTTCTATTCGCAGCATTTCAAAGTTTGCTTAAGGTTTTACATTCGTGATCACACCTAAAGTTACATGATGCATGGTGTAAGCACATGGATGTGGTGACTGCCCTTGTCAACTCTTTATAAATATGTTGAGAGCTGTCAACAAACACTTTCATCATATATGTGACTGTAACATGTGTCTCAGGGAATCCTGAAGAAGTACATGGTACAACTCATGACCAGAGGTCTCTGGTAGAGATGAAACTTAGGGAAGTTCTCTTAGGGAAGTGCTGGGGGAAATAGTCTAAGGTCACAATGAGCAAGTGAAGAAGGAAGATGTTTAGGGCTCTCTGCAGGAATAAGAAAACACAGCATAACAAAAAGATGAAGATGCACTATGTTTACTTGAAGATCATTAGTATAAGACTCATAAGGCTTGATCTCAGGGATGGATTACATTTTCTAACTGAAAATTGATGAATAATAACAATAGTGTGAAGCAGTCTGGTTTATAAAATACTAATGACTATACTGCAGTCTTAAAATGGGCTTTATAATATCAATGCATAGTGCTTCAATTGAATGTACTGCTTTATTTCCTTGAAATATCCAATGAGCTTAGCATTCTGAAATTTACAGATTTAATTTATTAATTGAAATGACTGCAAGCATTTCCTACTAGAAGATTTTGTTTCATAATGCATGATCCTGGCATTCTTCCTGATAAATACACTTGTAGGAAAGAGACAGAAAACTTGCACTGCATGAGAAATTTTTTTGTCATTCTGTCATTTCATTTTGAAAAAGGAAGAAAAGACTTTGTTGAAGTTCAAATAAAGATTCAAAGATAGTGGTTTTTATTTTCCTAAAGGTTCTCATAAAATGATCCTATCATATTGGATTCTTATTGGAAAAGGGGGTGTTTTGATTCTGTAAGGTAGAGCGTGAAAGAAAGGAGCACTCATATCAATTAGGACCCTAATAGTACTGTTGTTTTAACAAGAAACATCACCTTGTTGAGGGTAACCAAAGCTGAAGTCTTTGGAACCTTCTGGGCCAAGTTGAAGATTATATCCAACTAGAATGTACTACAATTAATAGCTTATGAAGTTCTTACCTGAAGTATTAAGACTTGTGGGGCATGAGTGCAGGTTGAGAGATATGCCCCCAAATAAAAGGAAAACCTTTTATTCATCTCACCCCCTCTAGCACACTAGAGGGTGGTCAATGGCAGGTCTCTCGCCTGTGACACAGCTTCCTAACCACTTTGGAATGTCCCAAAAAAACATATGACCTATTAGCAATGACTGTTACCCCCACAGGTAAATTATCCTATTATCACCTATACCCTTGTTGTATGTCACATACACTTGGAAATCAGATTATTTCCTCATTAGTTAATTGTGACCATTTCTCTGCCAGGGCATATAAGGAGACTCATAACTTCATTAAAGTTGGACTTGGACATGCTTCCAGGATCCCTGTTCTGTGGGATAGCCTCACAGTTTGCTATCAATCTCTTCCATCTCATTTCTTCCAATATTAAAATATTGTGAAATATGGGGTTATGCAATTATGAAGGTTATGTATGTTCTCCTATCTGGCAAGCTTACTATGTTGGTTTATGTTGAATTTATCTAAATTCAACATAGGCTTTGCTTTCTTCTGTACTGCTGTTGCCAGAAGACAAAATACACATGGGTGTTCAGAGATTATTCAATATTTTCTAAAAGTCTCTCTCCAAAAAATTGTCTGTGCTGAATCAAGTCCAGCAAGCATTTGAGTTACTATAACTACCATACAAGAATTTCTATTAAGAAATGTCACTTGATCCCAAATGAAACAATTCTCAGATAAGGGTTATTCTATAAGGACTTAGTGAAACACATTTATAAACAAGTAGACAAGGTGTATTCTGAAGAAGCTACTCTGGCGGCGTTGGGTCACAGGTTGCCCTATGTCCCCAAGAGTCCTGAAGGAGAAGACACTCTAGCTACAGGAAGGGGAGACCTCAGAAACTCTGGGCTCTTTCAAGAACAAAGCCTCCTTCACCCACTCCCTGCTTCTTCCAATCTGCTGTTGGATTCTCTAAGGAGATTGGTTTCGATTGGAAACCAGTAACAGTGCCTACCCCACTCAACTTTCTGGGAGCAAAGAACAGCGCAGAGAAGAGGGCTGACTTGGAGCTATAAGGAGATCAAGTTAATGTCAAGACCTCTGATAAAATCAGTCAAGAACCCTCAATACAAAGATCCATGATCACCTCTGATAGCAGGTTTTACCGAATCTAAAAAAATAACAAATAGCATTAGTAAACAATAAGATATTAATAATAAATCAAAGCTTGGCATTCAATGCATATTCATTGTCTACTACTTAATCAATGCATTCATTTATCCACCTCTATACTTTTTAAAAAGTTTGACAAAGTTTTAAATAAAAATTTCATAAACCTCTTCTATAAAAAAAATTAAATTCAGGTGAATGATTCCTTAATCTAAATTAATAGCATTATATATTCATTCATATACTTATCACTTAGGAAGTATTTGACATAAATCTACTATGCATCTAAATTATGAGTTCTTGACTTTTGTAGTTAACAGATTCTAATGGGAGGCAAACATTTAAGAACAAATTAAAGTCATTTAAAATATACTGACTTGATGAAACTGTCCACATTAAATTCATCTAAGTCACTTACCCATCATAGGACAATATGCTAAATCCTTTCCCTCTGCTTATTGCTATTTTGATCTGTGCTGAAAAAAAAATCAGCATTTCAAGGGTCAGCTATATGTATGGCTTTTCTTTTCAAAAACATATTGAGTTATTTGCTCTGCATAAGTTCGAAAAATTGGAATTTCAAGGAAGTTAGAAATTGTATAAGGCCAGAAATCATATCTTCTATTTCACTGGCAATTACATGTTTTCATATTGAGGATCACAACTGAGCAGTTACTAAGTTCATGTAATGGCACATTGCAAATTCAAGATCATACTTAGTTTATTTCAGTGTTAGAGTGATTGATTTGAGTTATGCCTTTTTTGTCTACACATATTAAAGTATCAAACGCACCACTGTCAAACGTTTTTATTATGATTATATCTACCTTCTTGAAATGGTATTCAATCTCTTCATCTCCCACACTAGAACCATTGCTGTTAACTTAGTTGAGCCCATATTTTCATACATTTAAATGGGAAGAAATAGGTCCAGTTCAACAGCCCTAAAACAATGCTCTTGAACTGTCTGCATCCTTGCAAGTTTATCTAGACAGAGCTCACAATGAACATTTTCTCTCACTACAGAGGACTGAGGGAGGCAGCAGCGAAATTCTGGGACTGTATCATTGACAGATCAGTCATGCTCCAGGAATACACAGGTTACATCTCCTGAACACAGACTCATGATGTGGCCAGTTGCCTCCTATCCACATCTAGAATTTTATGAGTCACAAAAATGATAATTGTCTTCTTAATCATGTATTTTTGAAGCAGTGAGTTCACCATCCCCTTCTAGTTTTCTACACCAACTTTAAAACAGTTAAATCAGTTAAAGGCAATAGACAAGATGCGACACTCAGGCCTGCATGCCAGTCAGGTGGCGGGTGCCAGATGTGCACGTCAGACCAGCAGGATGGGGCTGCTCTCTGAACCAGGTCTGGCCGGACGAGTACATCTGCAGATGTCAGAGGCTCAGCTCAGGCTGAGCTTTCGAAGAGACAGCAGAAACAGCGGGGTGGGGCCACTAACACCAGAGCTAATTAATTTTAGTAAAATCCTGGTGTTTCGCTAAGAGATCCCCCCCCCCCCAAATGACATTACGCTCAAAAATAGGATGTGTAACTGAAGGCCCAAGACCATAATCACAGAAAATCATCTTTCAGCCTTGCATTTAAGAAGTGATTCCGGGTTAATGATGGAGGCAGAGGCAGAAGGCTTCAAAGCTCAATTTAAACTGCGAGAGACCTTAACTTCTTCTGTTCCTCTGTGCAGCTAGCTTCCTACATTGCTCATAGATATGTCATTCCAAGAGGCAAATAAGTAACATTTTCAATGCAAGGAACTTTCAGTTGAATAAATAAAAAGGATATGAAGCTAGTTTTCCCTGCTTCTCATAAAATGTAAAATGAGGTGATTTTTCCATGTGAAATGTAATCAATGTGATTTTAACCATCCTGGCATTTACATTTATGATGTGCCAATTTTCTGCTGGTGCCTTCTGAGTGACACTAAGCGATCATATTTCCTCAGTTAAGAAGTTTACTGCTGTGTGTCAGAAGTCTCCAAATCAAGTAATGGAATTCTTAAAACCCAACCAAGAATATTACTCTTTGGATACTGTGTATGGTGTAAATGCATTCTAAAAATATATTTCCTAGCTATGTTGGCAGCAGGACTTTCAGAAATTAGAAATGGAAAATGGTTTATAGATTGGTTTTATTGTTAATCTGCACACAAACGAAGCTGCAGGGCTCAGGAAAAGCATGTAAACAATAGTCCCACAGCCGTCTGGTGTGGCGCTAGTAATTCAAAGGCTGCATAACTACGAAAACAAAACTATAAATTTGTATGATGACTGCAACTTTACAATGGGAAAATGGGGTTTGTACTCTGCTCAAGAATATCAGCAGGACTTACTCTCTGAATGGCCTTTTTATTTCAATGAGGCTCTTTCTTTCCTTATTGTTTTTAAATTTTTATCTACCCCAAGGTTCTCCCACCACCTTGTCACCCATGAACCATCATTTTAATCTCTTGTGCCTAACCATCCCCTAATATTTACCTTGCTCTATGCTTCAGTTCTGTCGACAGTTTGTTAGTTATAAGGTTTTTTTTTTTGTCCTTTTGTTTGTTTTCTCTATACCCCATGTATAAGTGATGCCATTCAGTATTTCTCTTTATCTTTCTGGCTTATTTCTGCTAGCATGATTCCTTCTAGGTTTATCCATGTTATTACAAATGCATCAAACTTCTCTTTTTGGTTGCTAAATAATGTTCCATTGTGTAAATATACCATAATTTTTCTGATCCATTTGTCTATTTTGAGACATTTAGGTTGTTTCCATATTCTGGCTATTGTAAATAGTGCTGCAATAAACATCCAGGTACAGGTGTTTTTAGAATTCATGTTTTTATATCCTTTGGGTAGATTCCCAGAAGTGGGATTGATAGATCAAATGGTAGTTCCATTTTCAGTAGTGTGAGGATTCTCCACACAGCTTTCCCATTCCATAGTGACCAGACCAGTTTGCATTTCCACCAGAAGTGTAGGAGTGTTCCTTTTTCTCTAGATCCACACCATCACTTGCTGACCCCCCCCATCACCTTTTTTTCAATATGAGCCACTCTTACCCATGTGGTAAGAGTGATTTGTATTTCCCTAATAATTGGTGATGTACAGCTTTTTCTGTTTGGTCAACATTGAACTGAAAAAGGATTCTCTTTACTGGACAATGTTTAAGTCTGAGAAGAACAGCAGATGGAAACATAGTGTGTCCACATGTGGACCACTTTTATTTCATGCCATTGTCAGAAAATTAAAATACACTCATTAAACAGACCCGAGGAATACACAGCAGGAGGCCCAGCCACCATCTATCAAAACTGAGATTTCAGGGAAATATCTCTAGTCCTCTCAGTCATGAGACTCAGTTTATAAATGAAAGAATGAGAAATTTGATGGGTAGGTGATGTCCAAGGTAAACTCCTTTACTAAAATTTCCAGTGTATTGCATAGTGAAGAAACTAGTTTCTCTCAAATGTCTCATGTTAAAAAGGTTTAAAATTATGCAGCTTTTTTAAAAATTCAATTATTCTCTATCTCCTAAAATGCTGCTTCTTAAAAAATACAAGCTAGGTAGGTCAATCTTCACTCTCAGGTGAAAAGTGAAAGTATAGTTATCAGACTGAGAAAGCATCTAAATAGAAGGTAGGTCAAAGGTAGAAAAGACCAGTGTTGGCACACACACACACACACCATGCAACATGAACCCATTGACAGCGCAGAAATTGAGCATGTACCCTTTATCGAGTTGATATTATCATAACATGTAAATATGTTATGATATTTACGATATGATATTATTTATGATATTATAACCAGCCAATGTGGTTTGGAGTTTATGTTCTACCCAGCATAAACTTCATGTGGTCTAGTCAAAACCAGGCATCTATGAGTGCACACTCAGACCTAGAAGACCTCACCAGAGTAGAAGTCAACATATCACCTCCTTCATCAAGACCATCTGGTGAAAGTCAGTTAAACCAGACAGTACTTCCTAATGGCATAGCAAATATTGCACAGAGTAGGACATTTAATGTAATAAAGAGTCTCTTCTTCATTGAGTGATAATGTGGAAATGGACCCTAATGACTTCTCACTTGCCAGTACATAATGGTTCTCAAGGAGAAATGTTCTCTCGGCAATGCTGAAACAAACCTTTAGCATGGCTTAGAGGTGTGGGAGATGAGGTTAAGACTAAGAGCTTAATCTAATCACCAAATATCCACACATCCATATTAAAATGCCTTTGCCATTAATTCTTCACAAGCCTGTGCCTTGTCCTCCAAGTTGTGGGATTCTTATTTGCATTGTTAGCATGTGAAATGATAGATGTACAAGTTCTGCCCTGCCTTCCTGACAAGGGAAATGCCTGTGATAAATTCTGTTGGTAACATCTGTAATAAAGCCCTTAAAATTTTATTAATCAATTAAAGGGTGTCGTATTTATAGTTGGGAGGAAATATTGTGCAACATCATGTCATAAAAGGAAAATATTCTTAAATGGAAAAGTATTATGAGTGAATCAAAATGAATGTCCTCTCTTCCATCCCAAACAAGTTTGCCGCCTAAATGAGCAGCATCAATTTATGATTCAAAATTATGCAATAAATGTAATGACTGAAACAGCTCACACACAGATAAAAGTTTTCTGGAACTTGGACTTGAATGATAAAAAGATAAAATGTTGGACAAGTTATCCTATGCATGCCAATTTCATTTGAGGCTGACTTTGCCATCAGTATGTATGGAACTTAATGACAGTGATATTTTTGATGATTCTCTCCATGATATGAGGTCCTTGATCTCTGCTTGCCTCAATGTGGGGTTATGGCTATTTTGACCACTAGTGACAGTAATATTATACGACTTCAAAGGCCAAGTCAGAGGAAAGGCAACTTCCTACACTGGGGCTTGCTCACCCTAGTGCTCTGAGGTTCAATATAAGAAACCCCACCACCTGTAGGCCCCAATCAGTGAGCTAGCATCTGGACCACTGTGGAGGTCTCCACTTGACTACCATGACAGGCATCAAGCCAATGGTCAGCAAAGATGCCGGTCTCATGAGTAAATCCTGGTGGATGCCCAGCCATCCCAGAAAATCAGCACCGTCACAGCCAACACCTAACCTTGGCCCATGTCTCCAGCCCACGTTCCTGTTTCCTAGTTCACTATGGACACCAACAACACAAAACTGGCTATGGCTACTAGTTATAAGACTAGTGCCAGAACACCAATTTTGAAGGTAGTTTGTGACACAAGATAAGGAATTTAGGCCAGTAAGTATAAAAATGCAATCAACCAGACACAAGTAAAATAGAAAAAAGCATGCAGAAGTCAATTATTTTTCACTTGAGCAAAAGAGAGTTTTGCTACCAGTACCTGCAGTGTAAATTATATTCATTGCAATCCAGTAACAAAAGAGTTTAGCTGCAAGTTGTGGTAGGGTTTAATATTCCACTTTTTAAATAAAGTTAAAAAGTCAAAACATTTTATAAAGAGCATGAAAAAAGGAGACTGTTGAACAATGACTTTTAATCAAGTATCTATAATAAGAGATTAACTAAATTGGTTATATTCATGGGATAAAATATGCATTAAAATCATGTTTTAATATAAAATTCATATTGTTTCAGTAAAAATTAAGCAGGCTATAAAATCTTACACATGGAATGAGAATCTCTTTAATCCACATATTTATGCTAAGAAAAAAATTTTATATCTCTAAAGGTTAAGCTATTTTGAAGTTTTCAAATTTTGCATTCTTCTCTTTTATAATAGATGAGAATTATAATTTCCTATTTGAAAATGTACCAAACAAATATTTAAAAAGATGTGTTATGAGTACAAAGAACCAAATTTTTGTCGGTTTCAAATCTAAACAAATCTAAACAAAGAATCAGATAAAATCAAATTGATAACAAGCCTTATATAATTGATAGTGAAATTGACACTATTAAGAGGGGGCAGGAGAAAATAGTGGGGAAAGGAGCCATAATAGAATGAAGGTGGCAGGAACATACCAGATACAATAAAATTCCTATATGCCCAACCCACAGACCACATCATACTCAATGGTGAAAAACTAAAAACCTATTCTAGAAGATCTCATACAAGAAAAGAATAACTGCTTTCATTACTATTATTTAACACAGTGTGGGAAGTCCTAAATACATCAATTTGGTGAAAGAAAGTTATAAAAGGAATCTAAATTGGAGTGAAGTAGTAAAACTGTTTGCAGGTAATGTGGTAAGAGACTACAGACAATCCTAAAGAGTCCACTCAAAAGTCTATAAGCAGCAATAGATCAGTGCAGTGAAGCAGTAGGCTACAAAATCAATATTCAGAATCTGCTGCATTCCTACATGTGAACAAAAAGCTAGATGGACAAAAAAAATTCAGGAAAGCAATCCCTTTGCCTGTATTAAAAAGTATCTACCTAGAAATAACCTTACAAAGGCAGTGAAATACCTGTACAATTAAAACTGTGAATCATTATTACAAAATAGAAGACACAAAATGGAAAGATAACCCTTGCTCATGGATTGGAAGAATTAGCATTATTAAAATGGCAATATTCTCCAAAGCAACAGACAGATAATATGCAATCTCTATCAGAGTCTTCTTCAAATACCTGGAGCAAACATTACTGAAATCTTTAGGGAACCACAAAAGACCTTGAATAGTTAAAGTGATTTTGACAAAAGAGAATGGCGGTATCCTACTCTCATGCACAAGGCTACAGTAAGCAAAACAGTGTGGTATTAGAATCAAAATGGACACATAGAATGATGGAGTAGAATTAAAAGCCCGGAAATAAATCCATTTATATGGACGGTCAATTTACAACCAAGGAGCCAAGAGTATACAATGGAGAAAGGAATGTCTCCCCAACACAGTGTTGGAAGGATTGGAGAGCAGGTTACCAGAAAACAAAGACATCCAGTCTTTGACACCATACACCACAGTTAACTCAAGAAAAAGATTTGGATTGAGACCCGAAACCATTTGTCAGTATTCCCCCAATTTCTTGACTATGAGACCTTGGCAAATCAAACCTGAGGGTGCTCAGTCATCCCACTGGTCACACAGAACTGATTGACTGCCACCTGAGGTAGGGGACAAGCTGGAGAGTTGATGGAAATTTCTTTAACATTTTAGGTTAATTACCTGTCATAGAAATTCTTCTTTTTCACTTTATCTCCTTTTTCTTTTCTACAGCCTCCAACCCACACCTACCACCCAACTGATCTCCCCCCCCCCCCACTTCCACCTGCCTAACAGTCTTTGAAAGCTCTTCTGGGACACCCAGAGTCTAGAAGGAGCATGCACAGAGGCTGCCTGTCTCTGGAAGATGACGGCCATGTTGGAGTCCTGCACAGAAATGTGCTCCAGTCCATTTAAATGCTGTAGACAAGAACAGCCATCTTCACATTAACAAAGTGAACCCAGAGTTAACTACAGACTTCAGAAAACAAAGTGATTTATGTCCCCCCTCCCTCCCCATGATCAAGGACTTCCTTGATCTCCAAAGTCAAACAAAAGATGTGACTAGCAAACGGAATCAAGACATTTCAGGGAGAGAAAAAGCCACTGCATTGTTCAGGATCTGAAGCACGTTATTTGCAGTCCCTTCTTCTGTGAATGGAGTCACCCTCCTGGAATGCTTACCACTAGCTTTCCAGCTAGGAAGCCCTGGTTATTATTAGCTGTCTGAGCAGTCAAGTTTATATTTCATTGACTTCTCAATCCATTACCCAGTCATTCTGCTCAGCCAAAAATGATTTTTATGGTGTGTTTTTAAAAATCCTAATTACAAAAGGATATGCAATGACTGCTTAGAGCAAGAGTCCCAGCTCATGATTTATTTTACAAGTCTTTCCTTACAGTACATCGCTAAAGACATTCTTTGTGTTTTATTAGGAGTTTCTTCCATTACGTCACGCTCTCAGTGGGACGGTGTGCCTATATTTTATTTGACTCCTACCATTAATTACCTGTGGGCCTGTATCATGTCTCCCTCAGACCCATTTATTATAATGGCGCCTGCTGGTGTCCCGCAGCTAGCAGTCTGTCAGCATTTCCATTAGAAACCCCATTTCACAGGGGCTTAAAATTCAGCTATAAAATTGTGCTTTAGGCTGTACATGTGTAGCGTACATGATATGAGCTCTTTATTTTTAGCTCTAAAAAGACAAATTTTGGGGGAAAGTCACCTCAAAAATGATGTGCATGTAGGTCCTAATTTTCTTGAACGGTTTTTCCCCCTAAAACCAATAAAATCCTATAAAAATGATCACAAAGTGTGCTTATTACTTTCAAAATGGAGTAATACTTTTGTATAGTTTACAGGAAATTCAATTCAACAGTTTGCTTCTTCACTTTAATTCCTGGAAAATACGTATGACTGCTAATTTTTGAAACATTTTGAATTTGTTCATTGAAAAAGACTCAGGAAATATCCTGATGAGAATATAAAATGGATATTTTTAAATGTTGGAAGTGTTACATATGGAGTTGTTCAAGTATGAGTCTTATTTACCATAAGACATTTTGGAGTTCAGAAACCATAAGTTTCTGTAAAATCACCTCCCCAAAAGGAACAAAAATTACTTGTATCATGAGTATGATTATCAGTGGTATTGCCAGATAAAATATAGGAAGCCAGCCAAATGTTAATTTCAATTTAAAAAATATCCCTATAGAAGTATGTCCCAAACATTGTATGGAACATTGTTACACTAAAAATAATACTGTGGATTACATGCAATTTTTATTTAACAGAGTATCTTCTAGGGTCACTAGCAAAACCTAAGCACCATCAATGGTAGCATTTGTCATATTCTAACACTAAGTATTTGTCATATTCATATGTAATCTAAAACTAGAATTCAGTGCTCTAGAATATCCAAGGACTTAAATAATGGGAAAACAGTCTTGAACTTCTTGAAATACCACATAGGCTATAGAAACATGTATTAAAAGAATAAAATTCTATTATGTATTTCATTAAGACATAACAGGTTGTGGTATACAGTAGTGGAAGTGGAATAAGAAGACTGGGCAGGTGGGGAAGGGGGGAGAAAAGGGGAAGTATAAAGAAAACTGAAATACTTGAAGACAAAGACACCAAGAGAAGATCAAAACACAAAGAAGCCGCCTCCAAATGCACAAGCCCCCATGGAATCCAATGCTACTTAGTTCTGAAGCACACAACTACTGCCTACACTTTAACACATTTGATTTTTATAATAAAATTCACCTTTAAAAAGACAATGCTATTTCAAAAATCTCAAAGAATTTGACTTAGTCATCCAACCAAAAATTGTCCTTAAGCAGCTGCAAAAATCTGGTTGTAGTTGCTGGGCAGGCAGTCAGACGATAGCTGACAGTCCAGGTGAGTAGGGGTGTCAATGAGTGGGTGAAGAGTCTTGGAAGATTGTCTTCACTAAGCATTATCAAACAATTGCATCGCTCACACAAATTATTCACACATGTGATCCAAACACAAAAGGAGGATGAATAACACAAGAAAGGGCACTTTCTAGCAACATAGACCATAATTGCACAAAATGAAAGTACTCTTATGAAATCTGTCAGCATGTGGGTGAATTCATGGGACCAGGGGGTTTCTGAGCAGGCAAAAGAAGGTTACCAATGAAGAAATCATATGGGTAAGAGATACTTCTAGGTGTCGTTTGGTGATCACGAGTGCAAGCGTCATAAGCAGACAAAACAACATCCCCCGCCCCGAGCTGGCAAGTTACAAGAGCATGAAGAGATGCAGACCCCATCACAAGGTAGTTGGCTGGACTGATATTCAAACCACTTCTTAAAATGCTTTCTCTGCTGGTAATTATTAAATTCATCCAACTACCACAGAATTCCTCACTTATTAAAAACATCCCCACATTTAAGTATATTTTTCACTTTTTTTAATTTTAGAAGCATTCACATGGTACAAAATTTACATTTAAACCATTTTAACTGGCATCTGAAAGGAAATAACATCTGTCTACATGCAGCCTAGCCATCAGTGTGACCAAGTTCCTTCCATAGCCCGGGGAGCAGCTCTGTGCTTACTCTATGTAACCCCTTTTCCCAGATCCTATGAATGTACCATCTCATACCACTGGAACCTCAATTTCCATCCTTTTGTGTCTGGTTTAGTTCAGTTAGCATCATGTTATCAAGATCCATCCATGCTGCAGCATATACTGAACTTTACTGCTTTCATGGCTGAACAATATTGCACAGTAAATCCATTCCACATTCTACTAATCCACCCATCTGCTGCTGAACTTTTGGGTTATTGCCACCTTTTAGCTATAATGGATAAGGCTGTTACAAACACTGTTATTTGCTATGTGAGTCCCTACTTTCAATTCTTTGGGCTGTGTATTTAGGATGAAATCGCTGGACCTTATGGTAACTATGTCAAGCTCCTGAAGAAACATAAAATTGTTTTCCAGTAGGTTGCACCATTTCACATTCTCACCAGCAGTGTCCACAGGTTCGAATCATCCCAACACTTGGCATTTTGCTATTTTTGCTTACCAGTTTTACAGCTCTCTTAGGAGAGTGAGAAATACGCCATGACAACTGTATTGGTTCCCAGTGATTAAGGATGCTCAACATCTTTCCATAGATTTATTGACTACTCAGATATTTCAGAAAGATGCTTGTTTAGGTCCTCTGTCCATTTTTGAGCCGGGCAGTTTGTGTTTGTTTTGTTGCTGAATTGTAGGCATTTTTTACGGATTTTAGATGCAGAGTAACCCATGTTGGAAATTTGCTTCACAAAAGTTCTCCCTGATTCTGTGAGCTACTTTTTATTCTTTGTAATGTCCTTGGATGAAACATTTCAATTTTCGTGAACTCTAACTCAACTGTTTTTTTTTTTTGACTTGTTCTTCTAATGTTTTTTCTTTTGAGAGAGAGCTTTCTTTTTTTATTTTTCATATACTTTGTGTCAATTGTAGTAAAGTATAAATAGCACAAAATCTACAATCACCATCATTTATAAACATCAGGTACAAAAGCATCAGTATGAAGTCTAGCCCAATGCCTGAGCAGCAGATGGGTATTAAGATTCTGCACAGAATTCAGCAGGAAGCAGCTTCTAGAAGCTACATCACCAGATAGCAATTGAGCTGTTGCTCAGTAACCAAGAGGCACTTTGCAGGGCCTATCAAGCACCAGATTGCGACCCTGAACCACCACCCATTAGTGTAGAGGGCATAGCCAAGGGCTAAAGGTCTACCTATGTTAACTGAAACTGAACTGCTCCAGCAGACCCACAGCCACATTGGCCAAAGAGCAAGGTGACTGTTGATTCAGTTCTCTGATAACAGGTGTTCAACATGTCACCTAATGCATGCGCTCTCCAAAGGCTAGTCACACTTCAGTTAACAGAGAAGCAGGAAGCGGACCCACAGCCCACAGAAGCTGATGTGCAGAAGATTCTGATATACAAAGTAGCAAGAGAGAAGGTTTAGTATCTACTCCTAATGTGTTTAAAATGTTCAAGGAAAAGATGGCTATAAACAGGTAAACATGGGGAATTTAGAAGTTATAGCAACCTAATAACAAAAGAGAAAAGTTTGACAGATCTTCATGATGTAAAATATAGGTCTGCCAAAGGATGAATGAGTCCACTCGTGGGTCTGAATCCATGAGAAATGAAGACATATGTCCTCACAGGAAGGTTCACAGCAGCATCACTCATAACAGTCAAAAAGTAGAAATAATATAAATGATGAGTGGATAAGCAAAACACAAAATATGCAGACAAGTAAATATTATTTGATGATGAAAAGGAAGGACACGCTGATATACACCAGGCAAATGCATCCAGAGAGAAAGTAGCTCAGTGCCTGCCTAATGCTGAGGAGAAAGGACCTGAGACAGATGAGTAGTTGAGGTGCTGAAATATTCTAAAAGTAGATAGTAATGATGGGCACACAGCTGACAATTGTCCAGTTATGCACTTTAATGTGTGAACTGAATGGTGTGTGAAATACATCTCAATAAAATAAACACACCACATATGTCCAATCTCCTCATTGTGATTATGACCCTTCTTACAGTTATGTGTAACTCTTGCAGACATTAATTTTAACACATATGTTATGCTAGCATGGGAACAACTACTGCATGGAGAGGTAGGGACAATTATTGGAAAAATCCCATTTGTGAGGACCCAAATCACAGGAACACAATACCCTGCAGATTCCATCCACAGTGCTTCAAGCTGGCTTGTTATTTTGCCTTTAAGGATGCCCTGTTTGACACTGTTCTGCTATCATTTCACGCACAATTGTCTGTGGGGAGCAGAAGGCCCGGATGTGTGGATGGTGAGCATGTTCCCAGTCACGTCCTTCAAGAGAAAGGCTGCCAGCAAGTTGGCCCAGGTCTGCCATGTGCAGTGCACGTTCATGCAGTTGGGACTAAAATGACCCATTCTACTCTAGCTATTCTACTCTAGCAGGTGGTTTAGAGCTCACTATCAGGAGTCTATTTACTAGATAATGTCATAAAGAATTCCTTTCAAGCAAAACTATCTGATATGGAAAGCAACCCAAATGTCCTAAAATAGAAAAAATGGTATAGAAAGTTGTGGTATATGTACATGATGGAATACTATTCATCAATCAGAAAAGATAAACTTACGTAATTCGCAGCCAACATGGGTGGAGCTAGAATCATGCTAGCAGAAATAGATACAAGCCAGAAATAAAAAGAGAAATACTCACTTATATGAGGGATAAAGGGAAAAACAACCCAACAGACAAGAAGAAATTAAAACTAGCATTTAGCACAATTGAGGTATACAGCAAGGGCGGGGGGATGGGGGGAGAAGAAAATCGGGGTGGAAGGGGCACAAAAGCCTAAGACTACCTGAGGGTGTTTAAGCCTTCGCAGTTCCATGACAAAAGAATGAAGGGAAGTCTCCATAAAGATCGGAGTCGTGATTTTTTACTTAGGGGTGGACCTGTAGCCCCTCCGGTCCTTTGGCAATAACTGGAGCTGTATTATTGCTTCCTCACAATTTGCTGGGGAGGGAGGGTTTTGGGGAGAGACGGGCGTTCTACTGACATCTAGTGGGTAGAGAACAGTAATGCAATGCTCCCTAACACCTGTTTGCCGGGAGCTGCCTTCAGCAACGAATTATCTGATACAAAGTCCATCCATGTTATCTCAAATGCATCAAATTCGTCATCTTAATTGATGAATAATATTCCATTGTGTACATATACCATTCATTTTTCATCCATTCGTCTGTTTTGGGGCATTTGGGTTGTTTCCATGTCCTCACAATTATATATAGTGCTGCAACATCCAAGTACATGTGTCCCTATCTATAAGTGTTTTGTTCACTTTTGGGTTGATTCCCAGAAGAGCAATTGCTGAGTTAACAAGTAGTTCAATTTTCAGTAGTTTGAGAGTCCGCCACACAGTTTTCCACAATGGCTGGACGAGTTTACATTCCCACCAGCAGTGTAAGAGTGTTCTTTCTCTCCACTCCACATCCATACCAGCACTTGTTGTTGCCTGTTTTTTGACATGGGTCATTCTTACTGGCGTGAGATGGTATTTCATCGTGGTTTTGATTTGCATTTTCCTGATTGCTAGTAAAAATTTTTCATGTGTCTATTAACCATTTGTATTTCCTCTTTGGAGAAGTGTCTTTTTAGTTCTTTTCTGCAATTATTGACTAGTTTTTTTGCTTTGTTTTTGCTAAGTTTTGTGAATTCCTTGTAGATCTTTGTTATCAAACCCTCTAGCTTTTATAGAGGGCAAAATTTTCCCCATTCAGTTGGGTTTCTTTTTGTTTTGGTTATTATCTCTTTTGCTGTGCAAAATCTTTTGAGATAACATGGATGGACCTAGAAGGAATCATATTAGCAGAAATAAGTCTGAAAGAAAAAGATGGAAACCAGATGGTTTCACTAATATACATGGGATATAGGGAAAACAAACAAACGGCCAAGAGGAAAAGTCAAAACAAGCTAACAACCAAACTAAAGCATACAGCTGGGGTTGAGGAGATGGGTAGAAATGGCCAGGGATGGGAAGTGGTAAGAGAACCACAGGGAATACAAACTTGTTAAGTATATATATAATTATTTACTAAAAATAACAAAAACATAGAGAAAAAAACCAAAGTGTTATAGTGTTGGGAGCCACATGTGGGAAATGAAGAAGAACAGAATGTAAGAGATTGATATCAATCTGAGAGACCAGATTATTGATCGAGACTG
>PVHY01000613.1:0-157386 GCA_004024945.1 Uropsilus gracilis | reverse complement strand
CACATTTCCACATTATAGTGCTGAGGTTTAGAGCTGAGACTGTGCATACACTCGTAAGTGTGTGAAGAACACTCATGAAGAGTGTTTGTGCACTTTTTATATTTTTCTTATGCAAATGTAAACATATATGTACTATACACACTTTCAGAAAATTGAGCTTTTTTAGACTTTATGCAGAAAGAAGGAAAGACTTGAACAGACCACAACCAGGAAATATAAATGTACAACATATAATTATCTCCAAGTATTTCAGGCATGAGTTCTTTCAAATTCTCAAAGAATCATCATCATCCAAAATAAAATATTCTCAAAAACTTCTCAGGCTTATAAGAAAATATCACCGAAAGAAGATATCACATAAATTTTACTTGTTATTTTTAGTATAAAATTTTAATAAATTTGTAACAAAGTAAATTTGAAGGTGGAAGGTCAAACATACTTTAATATTAGAAAAGCTATTAAATGTATATTAATAATTTAAAAAGTTAAGACATCCTCCTAAGATTGGGGGATATTCAATAAAATGTTTTTATAACTTTCACGTTAAGTTAATTTCCTAACATTATAAAAATATCTTTCTCAATGATTATTACAGTTGGCAACCAGTTGGCAAGGTGGTGACTGTTGTAAGAATGCAACTATATATTCAAAGAAACAAGGAAAAAGTCTTATTCCAAATTAATTTTCACATTCCAATCATCTAATGAGATTTGAAAGCAGAAATAAAAGTTGGAGGCTTTCTAGATCCTGCCCTAGTTTATTTCATAGTTTAATGTGAGCTTCTGGGCTCAGAGTAGCCTCTTTTATCTTTTTATAAATGAGAGTTTAAAATAATGAGACCCCTTATAACTTCAGTTATTTTCATTTTAAAATAATATCCTGTCATAGATATATCTTACAGTCACTCCCTAATTTCAACCCAGCCCTCTCATTCACTGCTATTCTGATAATTTCTTTTTATTCTCTCTGAATTTCCCCTGAATTTCCCCCCGAATATATCCCTAATACTCCCAGGTGAGCAGAAGCAAGCCTCCAGGTGGGGTAAGCATGTCTTCCATGTCACCTGATCATCTGTAAGAGCTGCACATCCAGGATGAATTTTTCAAGCTGTAAACATGCCCTCAGTTCCAAGCAGCTCTGGGAAAAATGCCACCTCTCAGACACAAGCCTCAGTAGAGCAGAGAGGTCAGTCCAAGCACAGGTGGCAACTGCTGGTGGGAAAGTCCCTGATGCCCACTCATGGCAAGCTGCCACCAGTGGCAGTGACTCCTGATCTGGCATTTCCACCATCACAACAGACTGCTCTGATGGGTGGGTGGCTCTTGGGAGGAGGAGGAGGAAAGGAATGACCTGGGACAACTGACAGAAAGAGGGTAAAGAACCAAAGAGCCTGAGGCCTTAACCAACATAAAGATCAGTGAGTGTCTCCACTGACCTCTGCTCCCTCTCAAAACACTTAATGGCATCATTGCCTGTCCCCAGATGACCCTGATCTCTGTTTCTCTAGTCATGGCTGTAGGACACGGGCAACAATCTCTATAGAACACATGAAAGAGAATCAATGATACAGTCAACTCAATCTATGGTAAAAGTAAGCGTTTAACTTGTTTGTTTTTTGTCCCTCTTCTCTGGTGACCTTGGGCCAAACAATGATGTGTAATCCATCATGTTTCAGCCACCCCCATTCTATAATGGGCGAGTTCAATGGGGTCTTCTCGTAACACACAGATTGTGGATTGGGGAAAGGAGAGACTTTCTGGGTGATGAGAGACATATATGGCGAAAATTGACATGTGTTTGGACAACATGAACAGCCTCCCATCCTGGTCACAGAGATCAGAGTTTTACTAGTAGCCACACTTGGAACATAGAACACCTTGACATAAGGGAACTGGAGTTGGAGTGCTTAGATTTCCTAACATCATCGTTCTGTGAATAAGAACAGGTTTCAAATATATATATATAATATATAATATATATATTATATATATAATATATAATATATAAATATATTCATACATAGGCTTCTTTGACTTTAAGTGAGTTGTTTGCTTAATGTATTTCCATCACAAAGCAGGGATGGCATCATAGGAGTAATACTTTGCCAGACTGTTGAAAAAATTAACTTGATATCAATACCTGCTACACTAGCTGACATTTGCTATAAAAAAATGAAGCCCATAGCAAAAATATTAAGACAAAAATTAACACTGCAATAGAATATAGTGAGATAAACACCTGCTACCTTTTACTTACATTATCTTCTACTGAGTAAAAATAAAATTATAGTTTTAATGCTCCCCTTCCCCCCCCCCCACTTGCCAGTTTTTATCTATCATGTCATCCTTTACAACCATGACAAATATTTTATTTGGGAATGTTATCTTTGCAGCAAATCTAGTGGGTTGCTTTTAAACAGACACCAGCGACATCTGTACATCAGCAGTTGGCTAATGAGGGTTTATCATGGAGAATGGAAATGTCAAATAATCATTTAGCAATGAAAATAATTCCCTTTTTTTGTGGGAGATGGATATGTCAGCCCCTCACTGCCACTGGAACGTAGATGATAGCAGACACTGTCTACAGTCCTCAAGGACAGACTCTCGGCGCCCACTTGAGCCAATGGGGATGAAAGGCTCTCCTTACAGCTGAGAGATCACGGCACTGAGTGGTTCCCTAGGCAACCTAGGGTCAGTCACCAGCTCTGTAACGAGCACTCAGTGCGATTCTGGTAAGTGATCCACTGCTAACTCAGAAAATATTTGGATTTTTCCCACTTGCAGTACCCAGTAATTACTGACAAGTCATAGATTTGGGCAGCACATCTTTGGTAAATCTACAAGAATAAATTACATAAGGTTTAATGACAACAAAACATTTACCCTAACTATAACACATCTGTTTTACCTGCTGTTTACCGTATTTCATGACTAGAATTTCTTTTTTGCTTGTAGCTCATATGAACTTCGGTAGTGTCAAGCTCATCTCTTCTGTAATGTATGTGTGAGACACCACAGTGGACACAGACACCTGTGTTTCTCATGAGATCATCTTTTCTCCTCTGAGGAACCACTCCTGCTGGCTTCTCCTCTGGTAGGAATTAAAGTAGGTGACTGTCAAAAGCAAGTCTACACAGCTAGACCTGCTTAGTCTGTGCCAGTCCATACCAATTCTTCTCTCTCTGCTCTTTGTCTTAAAATCACAGCTGTTACCCAGACTTGCCCATGAAATACTCTTCCAGGGCTCTCTCCCACACTGCTTTGAATTATAAATCCACTGAGGAGGCAAACTTGCTTTATATCTATTCCCAATAACACTGTATGGGATACAGATATGTCTGTACAAGGTCTTCATATTAAGACAAATTTGCTAAGAAGTATACCATAACATCAGAGGCTCCAGAAATAAGGATTCACTCCATGCATGCAAGTTATTACCTAATGCACAGACGGATTTGCCTATGACCTCTTATTAGACTTGGAAGAGCACAAGTTTACCTCTCCCCCTAATTACTGAATCATAATGAATCACATTTTGCCAGAATTCACCATGTTAACATTAAGAGTTTCATGTCTGAATCACAACCTTTAGTTCTTTCGCCTTGGCATTACAAGGTGGGGGCACTACTCAAAAACATGCCTCCTTCCAGTACCCCAGCCCCACTAGGTGTGTATTGGAACCTGACATCAAGAACCTCAACTATTTTCACCTTTCCACCGGAACCTGAGCAAGGAGACAGTAGACACCTGTTCTGTCTCAGTCTTTGCTGATTCCACCTAGGCTGGAGCATAGTCAGAGCTCAGTAAATATGTCTGCAGTTAACTAAACTCACTGTGGAGATCATGTCACATCATCTAAGTGAAGCCCTGGTGCTGGGCACCTTAAAGTTACATGGTGTTGTCTATTCACTGTATGTCCCTAGGACTGAATTAGGAAAAAGAGGCAAATTATCAATGTAAAGGAGCCAAATATAGCTGGAATGTCCCCAGATCAGACATTCTGGAACTTCTATTCACTATATATTTGGTTGTGTTACTGTATCCATACTGCTTTGTTTCAATCTTTCCATCAGTACACTGTGTATGGAAACACTAAAATCCCCAGGGCTTATTACAAAAATGAAGAAAGAATTCCAAGGACAGTGGTTAGAAGAGTTATTTGCCCATATCATGCACTCAATAAACACCCAGGTTTATTGTTACTATCAGCATAGGAAATCTTAAACTGAGATAATTTCATAGCTAAAATTATATCTTGAACCAGAAATACAAGTCTTTCAGTTGAGAAACTTGGCTCCTTTTATCAAAACCTTTAAACTATGTAGCAAAGTATGCTGATAGCTGGCAGAGAATAGTGTTTTCTAAAACTCAAGTAACACACCCGCAGAGAGAGAGAAGTAATTGCTTTCTTAGGCAGAACAAACATTCACACTTTTATACAACTTAGGCTAAATATTCAGCATCAAGAGAATTTCAGGGACTGAGGATGGCCTTAAAAGCATGAGCCAGTAACTGAGCTTGTTCAAATATACATCATGTGGAAGGGGCAGTGTTTGGGGTAGGTGAAGTCATATGCCAAGAGACTACCATGAAATTACCCATGATGCTGGTACTTTCAAGGAACCTTAGACCTCTATCAGCTTGTGTCTCTCCCTCTCAGCCCAAGCCTATAGTGCCCCTGCTCAGTTGCTTGTCCCAGAACCCTGTGGCTCTCTATGAATCACTAGCATTTATTCTCTCAACCAGAAACCACTCCCACACATCTGTAATGGGTAGAAGGAGTTCTGATTAATTCAGCAATCTTGCATCAATATCCTGTCAGTGACCATCCATACTCTTGTCTTACCTAAAAAAAATTTTTTTTTTAGTTTTAAAAAATATATACATTTTTATATCACCCTGCTGGTCAGCTCATTATTGAGTTATCTTTGACTACTACTCAGTCAACTCAGGTAAGAAACATGTTTTTAAACATTTTGGAATTATGCTTTCAGAAGAGATTAAGATGGCAAAAACAGAATGTTTCTTATTGACAGAATTTTGTTGGTGATATTGATGCTATGGCATGGCTTCCTTTTGAAATAACAATATTGAAATATTTTTAAATATCTCATTTTGAAATAACAATAACAAAGGATATGGAAGAAACCCAGGGATGAATTCAAGTAGAAAACAGCATCTCTTGCTGTCTGGTAAATAACCTGGCTTAACTAAACAGGTAACTGTCTCAACAGGAAGGTTCTATTTCTTCAACTGGAAAGAGTGTGGATTGGGTCATGTAGAGTAGAATTGGTCCTCTGCTGGTACCTATAAATATATATGTTTTATATACATATATATGGATGAATGGATGGATGGGTGGCTGTATGCATATATCCAGTAGAGGATCCATCTCCATCCAAGGCATCAAATGTAAATTAAAACTGTGTTTGTGCTGACAATTCTAAGTGAGCATTAAGGAAAACCCTAATTATCTTTTTATTTCATCAAAGAGGCCATTGGGGTGGGAAAGCATCGATGAAACTATGACTCATGGGGAGAGAAATCAAGGCTCCTTACCTGCCAACTGATGGAGGCATGTAGAACATGGAAAATGATAAACTTTCGTTTTATATTTTTTAAAAACAATGCCTGGGGGTAGTGGTCACCACAGGCACATTTTCATGGCATCTCCTATGTATTAAAACAATTCTTGCAAACATTCCAGTTGTTCACATAGGTGTTAAATAAAGACACTGAAGTTTCATGTTTGGAGATTCATTCTGACAAATAGTCATTTGAGGAAAGAAAAGTCTCGGAACAAGGAGGCTATCTTCAGATCCAGTTCTTATCCCAATACTAGAATCCGGCGATAACTCAATACTTCCACCTATATAATACATAGACAGGTTTTGTTTATGTAACAGGTATCAATGTTGCCTTTGACTGCTTTCTGCAAAAAGTGGCCCAAACAGTTGATAGAAGAAATTCTAAAAAATGTATATATACCAACTGCTGTGACATTCTTCATGTCTGATTTCCCTTCAGTCATAGCCTCACACCAGAATTATATACTTTCTAATCCAGGCCAATAAATCATGAATTGGGTTTTTTTCAGAGAGACCAGGGAGACATTCCTTGGTATGCTGGCATGGCGTCGGGTGTTGGGAAAGCTGATGCAATTATCTTGGATGTCTGCTTATAACTCCTTCATTCCCCTCTACCTGAGGACAAAATTACTATTCAGCACCTTTAGCTCCAGCATTCCATCAAGGCTGAGATTAGAAAGTAGTGATGTATAAGGAGAATTATAGCTGGAATAAGAAATTCTGATAAGCAAAATGACTTAAAGGCATTATTTTTGCTCATTCTCAAAACCATGCTGGTCCTCGCTATCTATGTTTAAGTTATGTAATAATTAATACTAAGACTTTCATTATCTAGTCTCCTACCTCAAATATTTTGTATTTGGTGGCTGTTTTCTCTCTGAAGCCAAGGAATTCTAATGTGCAGGCATATAAATCATGTGGTGCATGATAAATGTACCATGGAACATTCGCTCCCATGTCCTGTGAGGGAAATGAATCGCTTTTGAAGGGTACAATGTTCTTAAAGTCTGCAGCAAATGGCGGGGGCGGGGGGAATTGGTAGGAGGTGTCTCATAGTTCTTACCATCCCAGCACAAGTGAAACGGACTGGGCTCCCCCTAAGACAAAACACATTCAGATTTCCTAATTTCACTTTATTTCTCAAGCATAGGAGTAGAAAATACAACAGGTTGAAAAACACTGGGGACAGGATGGCCCCCAAATTTTGCTGCTGGTGGTGTACCCCTGAGCCCTGAGCACCCACTGGTCCTTTCGTGTCCTCTCGATGATGCAGTGTGAGCTGCAATCAGTGTAGAGGCAGCAGCATGGAGCCCTCCTAGGAGCAGGACCCATGGAGGCCAACAAGCCAAAGTGCCTTACACTGTCCATGGTGCAATCTGCCATGAGCCAGACAGCAGGGCAAGGTCCACGCAGTAGACATGGACTCTGCAATACTCATCAAGCACAGAATGGATGGCAAGAGTCTACATGCCCATGAGTGTTCAGACATCATGCATTGCAGCCCAGTTAGTGGAAGGCTGTCAAGTAATAACTGTGAGAGATACTTGGTGCTCCAGGCAAGTCACAGACCCTCTAGCATATCTGCTCAATCTTTGGGGTAAGAGTATCCTGAAATTCCCCAACATGTGTTCTTACAGAGAAGCTCTGTCAGTACCCCCAGGTCATTCTCCTCAATCAGGTTACTCTACTCCCACAAGAAGGGGTCAGAGGCATTCCTTCCAGGGTGCTGCCATAAGGCCACTGAATTATCCAGAAATATCCAAGTGGCAGATGGAATAGTGGCAGTTTCTAAAGAACAAGCACATTGCAAGGTCAAGGAGCTTGTATACTGCCTGGTACCCTCTAAGCCCATGCCGCTTGCCCATCAAGAGCTGCCCAAAAGCTTTGCAACTGAGCTGGTTTTTAGCAAACATGATGACCCAAGACTTAAGAAAATGATTCGCTTGCAATAAAAACATTGTAAATGTCAATGGAAGCACCTGCACGTCCCTGTGTACATTATTAATTACAGTCTTCAGCTGATAGGCAAACAGAAACCCTGGTGTCTATTTCGGAATCCTATTAACAGGCCCCTGGTAGGATGTCAAGGTTAGTCTCTAGTAAATATGAAGGATGAGACTGAAAATACGAAAATCACTGAATTCCAGGCAAATGAAGCATAGAGATCATCGAGCCCAACCCCTTTAATTTGCACAGAACATTTAAAATGGCAAAGGCACAGCACACTTAAATATCACTCACTTTTAGCTAAGTCAGCATGTAAACGACAGCAAACTCCTTCACAATCTTGAAACAAAGAACATGCACTTTGCACGTCCACCAGGATAGCGAGTCCGGTGCTCCCACATTGATCTGATAGCAGTGAGGCTGGTCTTTCCCACAGGCTGATCCAAAGACACCACATTACATACTTGGCTCAATAATCCTCAACAGCCACCATCGCACCAAAACAAATATGGACTCAACAGAGCTTTGTGGACATGACCTGACACTAACATGACCAGATCTAGTGCTTGAGGAACTGGGGATGAAGAGTAGGGGCTTTTCCTGTGGCCCTGACATGAGCTGGAAGCAGCATTTAGGTTGGAGTCTGGGCTGGGTCACAAGGATGAGCATTCCGGGATGAAAGGGGCTCGGTTCAGCAAGACACTCTAAGACTATAGGAAATTGTCTAACAGTCAGGTGGCAGTAGAAGGGCTCCAGAAGGACCTGGAAGCAGATAAAGTCAATAACATTAGCATAGGATCTACTCTGTGCCAGGTATGCTAGTTTGTTGATTTGAGACTATCCCCTTGACTCCTCACATCCATCCTGTGAGGTCTACATTTCACCTGAAGATATGAGTTCGAATTCCTTTAAGATGGCCGCACATGGAATAACTCTGTGTGTGTGTGTGTGTGTGTGTGTGTGTGTGTGTGTGTGTGTGTGTTGATGGGCAGGAAAAATCTACACTCCAATGTTAACAGGGCTCAAAGCAGCTGTTCCCACAAATAGTGATGATGTGCCAGTCTCCAGGATGGGCCCCTGGATGCTGGCTGACCAGCTGCATGGCAGTGGCCAAACAACTCTCTCCAGGGGTGAGTTTCTGCATGTGTGTTCATGCTTTGCATGTTGCAGGCTGGCAACCCACCAGGCACTTCAGCTTATGCTGGTGTGACATATACCCCCTGTTAAAGGTAGTGACCAATGGATCAGAGAGGGTCGCTGAGCCCCCAACCCTGCAGATGGCTGAAAGCAATGCTACCCTGCAGGGGAAGATGCATGCCTCCTGGAGAAAAAGAAAATGACCACATCTTTCAGCAAAGAGCTCAGACACTGAGCCTGCATCTGCAGACTGAAATCTCCAGAACAGGATGTGGAGACTAAAGGCCCTGGATGAGAAACTCTGGTGCTGGGCAGCGTGGCAGGGGCTGCAGCAGCAGCAAGAGCAGCTGGGAGCAGCCAGAGCATGACCTTGGCTGGCCCCACACCACCCCCTATGGAGGGGCCGTGGGCCGCCTGGGCTGCGGGGAACACATAACACAGCTGGTTGCTGGCACAAACCTTGCATTGCTCAGTAAAATGTACGCGTTACAAGGCAGGTGAGACGCAGAGCTCAGGTAAGTAGCATTTCCAAGGAGGCTACAGAGGAAGTGGAGATGTTGAGATTCCCGCCCAACACACGTCTTTGTGCAAAATCCTCCAACAAGGTGAGCATGTCCAGTTGACACCATGCTGGTGTTCCGCGCATTCGCATGATGCCATATGGGCATTCTCCTGTCTATCCCCCTCATCATTCTTCTAGCCACAAGCACCATCACAGGTAATAGCTGCTCGGCTGTGTCCCCACAGAGAGCACCATGCTCACCTCACAATGCGGCTATGACTCCAGGTCAAGGTCATGCAAGCTCCCCCACAACCAGAAGGTAGGAGGCCATTCTCTGTCCACAGTCATCCCTGGCAAGGGAAGTGACTGAGATGAAGCTCCCACCAGCTCTGCAGACAGGGCCACCTTGGCTAGAATCAGCTGAATCGGTTCATCTGCCCCATCCCATCCCACAATCCATCTCCTAAACAGGGTCTGACTTTTAATAAGTAACTCCCCAAGGAACTAGGAAATTATTTGCATTGCAAGTCATCTCCCTTGAGATCAGACACCAGGTTTAACTTCTCATAGTCCAGGCATTGTAACCATAAGACAGAGGGCTACCTCTCAGGGAGGTCAAGAAAATTCCAGGCCCTTGAAAAGACCTTGAGCTGGAATGCAAGTCCTGTGCTGATACTGTATGTCCCCCCACACTCCCAGTTCACCGATAAGTGGCCAACCAAGGACATCAGACTCCAAGTTTCATCACAAACCCTATTGAAAGCAAGTATGTGACAACTGCAGCCTTGCTCAGAAGGACCCCAGGCTGCTAACTTAGAGCAACACTCACCACCTCATGGCAGGGCTGATGGTATTCTCTTAATCATTCAAAACAGGGACCTTAAGATTGACATAAACAGTCAGATCAGAGAACCCATTCCAGAAAACCCAGAACTAATACTGAGCAATCATACTTCAGACTGTTCTTATGGAGTCACTTCTGGTCCAAATTACAATCGAACAGGGTTCTATCAGAGAGGCAGAACCACTAGAATAGACATATAAAGACAAATCGATTCATTTGTTATAGGATCACATGTTATGGAATCTGGGTAGTAGATTAAGCAGTTGTCTTTGCATTGGATGCTGGAGCTTAGCATCCCCAAGAGAAGCAGTTGGGAAAGAAAGAAAGGCCTCACTGAGGTGACTCAAGACAGGCGATACCTGCAGGCATGAGCTGGCATCCCTGCTTCGTGGAGCTGTGCACATACATGTGATCTGGGAGTCCAAAAACTGAGGACGAACCTGGCAGAATGAGAAGTAGGTCTGGTCCCAAGGTCACTCCCACGTGAGGGGCAGCAAGTGTTGGACAGAGTCTCGGCCTGCCTCCCACCCCCACAGCTCCATGGGACCGCCTCTTGATGATACCCAACACGATGTGTCCAGAGGTGGAAGATTTAGGACAATTGACCTGACTGAGTTAACACACAGAGCTACTACAGTGTCATTAAAACATCACTCTGAGAGTGTGACATTCACACAAAACAAGATTTTATGCAGATTCCAGGGGAGCCCCCCCCCCCAAAATAAAACATGATTCAAGCCATCGTCTCACAAAAAGAGTAGAAGGATGCAGCTTCATAAAGGGGAGGGGGCAAGGAACGGGGTGCAGAAGGTACTTCCAGCCAGCACTTAATTGCAGCAAGCTCTATAGCAGCTATACATGTTCCAAGGAAGAGCAAGGATGGGTGTATGCATTGGAATCTGCCTTTACTGCTCATCAACTTGAGTAAGGCCAGGCCTGCTCTGTGATGAGTTGAGTCTGTGACTCTTCCATTCCCGGTGATTTTTAATAGTAAATTTATAATCAAGGTACAAAATTCTTTCTTTTATAAAACACAGCTCTGCGAGTCTGCCAGGGACATTTCCAGTCAGAGTAGCTGCGGTAGCAGCATCCAAAACACCCAAGCCATCACCCATCTGCCCAACAGCCCCACCTGGATGAACTCAGACAGCAAGGATGGGAGAGGAAACACTAGTCTGCAGCCTGCGAGATGAGAGCCAAAGCAGCTCTGATTTGGGGGACCCAGGCCTCAGGGAGCTGCTGGCAGGCACTGTGAGGTGGGCTTCCCAAAACAGCAACTCTGAACAGGCATCTGGACCCATCATCCACATCTTGCCTACTTGGGACTGTGGGCCTGTGGCAGCAGGAAGAGGAAGACTTGACAGAGCAATCTGCTCTACTGCGTCACCAGGGCACAAACAGTGTAGGAAAGTGGGAAGTGCCAAGGCTGGAGGCAGATCTCCTTAAGTCTGGGTCAAAGGTGGCAAATGAAATAGAACCAGGACAGACATAACACACTGAGAAAGATCCCCTCATGACTCAGCTTGACCATGGAAACGGCATCTTCCAGTCATGCAGAGCAGGAACAGAGTGAACAACAGTGACTCAGGAGAAAGCAGTGGGTGTCAATGAAGTTGATACAGTGAGGTTAATATGCTGACCAAATCTGGGTGCTACCACAATTAGAAGCAACCACCCAGCCCCATACCCTGTCTCCTTGACCCTGGCTCCTCAAGACACTTCACACCTGTGCAAGTGATTTACAAGGGCAGAGTAGACTCTGCTGGGGGGGGGGGTGTCAATACCCTTCAAACTCCTCTAAGTGATTTAAAAGAGTGTTTCAAGTCCAAGCGAGTCCTCCCTCTGCTCACACTGAGTTCCTTGTTCAACCGCCAGCGGCCATAAAAGCGCATTTAACAATCTGCTTCACATGCACCTCTTTTCCAGCCAAATTGCACCTATCGAGTTAAAACAGAAGCTCTTTGGATTCTTAACAAACACACACTGAATATTTTATGGTTCGCACAGTAGTTACAGCATGTTGCCTTCTCTTAATTAGCATATATATGGTGACTTCCTTTCATGGCACGTTATGATCGTTGCAGTTATTCAATAAAAGGATCCTAAACATTTACATCACAGGCCATTTTTATGAGTTATACCCACAGAATGGTGCACATGGCATCATACATCTGCGCTTAAACTCTTCACTTAATGTCATCGCCTCATCTCCCCCTTTAAGAATAAGAAATAGTGGAGCTTGGGGATGTCCTGAATCCTTTATCCTTTTGCTTCTCTGTGAATTTCATCCTTTTGTTCTCCATAACTAGGCTCAAGTCAGTTCACTGAATGGCAGCCATTTTCTAGTCCTGAATCACTCACTACAGACTCATGAATTGTGCTCTTATCTCTCCTGTCAGAGTCTACTGCTCAAATGAGCAACGGCACTTACCTATCTGATCACCAGCTAGATGTGCACCAGTCCTTTCAAAGACAAACCTTGGCTAGTCAGACACACAAGACTTCCAGAGAGAAAGTCAGACATGTCAGAGGGAGACCATCACCTTTATATATAATGTCTTACTCCCCTGAACCATGCCCCACCTTGAAAGTGTAGGAACTAGGGGTTCAGTGAGACATCTTGACACCTGTGAGCTCTCCTATTATTGCAGCTAGTGTGACTACAGAGACATCAGCTCACTCAGTGGAAACCACAGGTCTTAGTTGCATGAGCTTCAGGCCTCCATCACAGCCAACATTGCACCTACCAGTCCCCCTGTCACTTTCGCAGTCTGCTGGAGAAGCAAGTCACAATCTCAGAGAAATGCAAGAGCTCTCTCTGGAAGTTATGCTTGAATATAGAAGATCAAACAAATGGATTTCAAGTAAGAACCAGAGGACATTTTATGACCTCAGACTGGGCTGAGTAGGCAGTAGACCTACCTGGGGCAGGGAATCACCAACAGTGGGAGGCTAAGGCAGGGTGGATAGTCCCTGATTGCCCAGAGTGGGCACCCTTTCTAAGCAGACACATGAGTTGCTACCTATGGTGCCAGGGTCCTTGCAGGGAGATCTACAAGGGAAAGGGGAAGAAAATAGGAATTGTTCTGCTTTGTTTTGTGTGTTTTCAATTGTATTAATCCTTTCAAAGAATGTGTTTATAATTGTAATTTCCTTTATCATTTGCGTTTTATTCCACTGAGATCTGCTCTTATCTTTAGTGTCTTCATCATTCTATATACTTTGGAATCACCACCTTCTTCACCTTTCCAACTTTTAAAGACGGACACTTGGGTCACCAGTTATGAATGAGGTGTTGGAAGCAGCTGATAGAGCAAGGCCATGCAGTGTGGCTTTCCCTCAGTTGAGGTTTCAGAGAGGACGACAAGGACCACACAGGAAGGTGGGTGAGAGCTGACCTCCAAGAACAACCATGGGTTCTGATGACTTGAGCATCAGAAAAACAACCACAGCCAGATGCCAGCGGCTGTAGTCAAGGGTGAAATCACCTTCAAAAGAGGAATCCAACGTCTACACACAAGGGTCCTTCCGGATACTGAGGCAGAAATACAATAGTTGCTGGTTTTTAAAAATGATTCAAACTTGCCAAGAAATACTCCAAATAGCTAACTGGATAATGTAATTGATCTGGGTTGATGCTCAAGCCATCCCTATGAGATGAGTACATTATGGTCCTCCTAAGACAGGTAACTGAGGGACAGTGTATTTCAACTCTTTAACTGCAGTTCACACCATCAAAAGAGCAATGCTTAGCTTGAAAGTGGGATATTCTAGAATTCAGTCCATGCCCAAGGATCACCATCCTTGGCAGGATGAGGGAGGCAATCCAGGGAAATAACAGGAGCTCTGATCAGCAGATCAGCAGCTCTGATCTGAAAGTTCTTCATCTTGTCACCCATTTACTCACACAGTTATTCATTAAACAAGACCCCCTGCCCAGCTTTCTGGGGTGGCAATAGAAGTGAGAGCAAAGGTGAGACAGTCCAACAAACTGTGGTGGATAACTGTGGGTGCCTGATAGTGGGGTGACACATATTTGAAGAGCTGTGGCCATGTACCCCTAAATAATATAGCTCTGCAAATTAGTGTGACCTCCACCAATGACTCAATTAAAAGACAGACTCTGCCCATTTTTCAATTCATCTTGGTTACAGCCAGAATGTTAACTAACCCACAAGCACTTTGGGCCTAAAAGCCACCTCCTTTCTCTGAAGACCCATTCTCATCATCTCATAAGAGAACAATGCCTTTAACAGTTGCTCCCCAATCCCTGACTCTGCAAGGCAGAGAAAAGTTCAGAGTCTAGAACTGCTCTGATACGTAACAGTTACCCCTTCATGGGACCATATGCTTAAAATCAAGATAGTCTCATCCAAATTAAAAGGCACAGTTCTATGGAATATATTAATATAATAATATATTAATATATTAATACATTAATGTATATAATTAATATATTAATTAATTAGATAATTAGTTAATATATTAATAATTGTATAAGAAAATGACTTATCTGTAACATGGTTGGTGTACCAAAACTAAAAGACACAGTTCTATTGTAATATATTAATAATGATCTACAAAAATGAATTTCCTGTAACACGATTGATGTATCAGGTGGATTCACATCTGTAGATACACTTGAATTTTCACCCTATAAAGTCCAAGTGCATAAACATCAGTGCACAAAGAGGAGAGAGGACAAGTCTCAGAGCGAGCTGGCAGTTCTATAATAGTAAATGTCCTTCAGACTTGGAAAGAGATAAACAACACACAAAAAGAGATGAAAAACCCTTCTCATCAGTATGTATATGTCCCCACAATGATCCGCACCACTCCCTAAAATTTACTGATCAGTGACCAAAATAAATACAGCTTATAAGCATGCAAAACTGTTTGTGCTACTTGACCAGTAGGTGATTTGGTGGCTTTGAAATGGAAATAAATCTACAATCTACCTCTTCATTTTTCTTCACACCACCTAATTTTAAAGATGAATAATAAATTAAAGGTCAGTGACTCATTAAAATCTGCATGGCTAATCCTAAACACCTGCTTTCTGCCAAAGTCATCTGAGGATGCATGAGCTCCTTGATTGGTAAAACATACCAGAGACTTGAATACATTGAAGGATTTTAACATTCTGCTGGTATTGCCCTTCTTGCAAGTGTTCCCTTGCTTTTCCCCAAAGTGCTAACTCTCTGGGAAGCTGACATGAAGTAGTAGCAGCTCTACTGTTCAGAGAGGGAGTGCCAGTTGCTGGGCTGGAAATTGCGGCTGGGATCACAGCAAACTCCCCAAGCCCCAAACTGCAAAAACAGCCAGTCTAATATGTTAAAATAGATGAGCTTGAAGAGCCTGCAGCTTCCTGAAGAACCCACCCAGTAGCTCTGGGGCAACAATGAGAAGGCTTGAAATGAAGGGGATTTAGCTGGGGAGAAAGGTAAGGCCATGCTCCATGTTGGGAGGATAAGGAAGCTGTGATGAGTTGTAGTTTTAGAAAATGCTGTAAACAAAAATAATTACTTGTGCATTCCTTGTCACCCATCCATGGGCTGTACTTGGGTCTGTGTTCAAAATAAGCTGTTAATGTGGAGGCAGCCACTTCTCATCTTCCTCTGCTAAAAATGTCAAAACCCTATGTATTTGATATACATGTAACTGACTCTTTCAAGCTGATAAGTGAAATCATCTTGAACATAGAAAAGGTTAAAGCTCAAACATTGTGTCACTTTGAGAGTGACCAGATGGTTACTTAAAAAATTACAAGCCCATTAATTTCTGTCATTCCATGGGGATTAATCATTGGATGTTATTATAGCTGAGCCTTTAAATGGAATTTCTCCAATTCCCTGTCCTTGAAAGTACTGCTTATGCCTCCAACACCAAACCAAACAAATGATGATCCACTCATCCTCTGGATAACCCTAGGGGAGTTACAGGCATCATCCTATTCAGGAAGTCTAATATCAGCCTGTAGTAATGATAGTTAGGTAGTGATATAGTTAAACATTGTATAGGTGCCAAAATGCCCTGGTGGGTGGAGTCTGAAAGACACATGAGGAGTGAGAAGAGTCAAAGGACACATAAAAAGGGAGGAGTGGGAAAAAAAGGAGAGAGGAAAATAGCAGACTGAGAATAGGCTCATGTGGCCTGCAAAGGGAAGCCCCCTGGAAGAGTGAGGTAGTTGTGGCAAGGAGCCATGGTGGGAAAGTGGCTGGCAGAGACATAGTTGGTGTGGAGTCAGATGCCAGAATGGCAGGCCAGGGATGACAAGGGGCTGCTAAGGGGAGGCCTTGTGAATGTGACCAGATGTCGCCGAAGGTGGGCCTGGTAAAGAAAATGCATGGAGTCGCAGCAGGGTGGCATATTTGGAAAGCTGATTTGGAATCAGTCTTTTGTTGAAGGAATTTAAAGAGCTTTGGAGAAGCAGAGCAGCACAGAACACTGGCGAAGGAGCGAAGAGAAGATGCTTGAGAGAAACTGTACTTTGTAGGAGTGCCTGCCTCTCAGGTTTGAAGGGGCAAAGGGGCACCACCTTAGACATGTGTTTGGGAATTTCAGACTAAACGGGTAAAATAACTGGCCATTTGTGTCATTAAGGACTTCATTTTCCAGGTTAATTTCCCTTGATAATAAAACCCTGTTGTTAAAATTGCATTTTGTCTGGCAACTGCTACACATGGGTGGTGTTGACCTAACCAGCAGAAGCTGCATTTTTAAAAGGTGTTCTTTTTTTCCTGTGGCTTGTTGGTTGAAGGCTTCTGTCCATTTTAACTTGATTTCAATAACACAAATAAATTTGACTAGATGACTCCATGTTAATGGGAGAATTGAAATCTTAAAAATACTTAAAATTCAGCATTCTTTGAAGTTACTCTGGGAATCCCAGTCTTCTGGGTTTGTTAAAATTCAGTCAAAACTTTAAAAAGTGAGTAGGAAAAGCCCAAGTCTCTCTGTGTGGGTTGTTAGGGGGTTGCTATTGCAAGGCTGGAAAATTAGGTATAGTATAGAAAAATTAAACTCAGCCTAGGTCCATTAATTATAACGCAAGGTCTCAGACAAACAACAGCTTGGCCTTAAATCAATACTCAATTAAATACTTCCTGACACGCTAGCCATTAATTGCTCTGCAGCTTAGAAATAACATTCTATCTGCTGTAGAAAGGTAATCAAAATCCATGTGTGAAACTGAAATGGGGTTCCTTTAGGATCATCTTTTCTCCCCAAGGAAAATTAACTTCTTCAGTCACTTAGAGTTCATCCATTTCAAATCCACTCAAAACTATTGGAAATTGAACACAATAACAAACAGTAGATTTGGGCTGTGAAATAACATATGAGTCTATCTCACAGAACGCACTCCACCAAATAGGATCCTCAGTCTTCATAATGAAAAGCATCATCGTTTCCACGTTAGTCTCTACTTGGGGACATAGACAACTCCTCTGCCTGTGAAGTACTGGAGTGAGGGTAACACTTGGCTGCGACTGGCAAGGAAACATATGTTTAAATAGGAAATGTTATCT
Source organism: Uropsilus gracilis (assembly GCA_004024945.1). Classification (NCBI taxonomy): domain Eukaryota; kingdom Metazoa; phylum Chordata; class Mammalia; order Eulipotyphla; family Talpidae; genus Uropsilus; species Uropsilus gracilis. The sequence continues at coordinate 139,837 of PVHY01000613.1, read as the reverse complement.
CTATGCAAGGAGGAACCACCTTTCAGGCCAGTTCCAAGCACGAGGCAATTCATCATGACAGAGGTAATTAACAACACCCTCCCCCATGCAACACCTGGAATGTGGATTGGACATCAGGGCCCATACAGAAGCAGACAGGTAGATGTGGGATGAAGGGAGTGGTGTTGGCATTAGAAAGCAAACTACAGAACCTAAACACTCAGAGACATGTCACCATGTCAAAAGAATTAAAAATATAGCTGAGAGACCAAAGCAAAGGGAACATCAAATTCACCATGCATTTATACAACTATTATTTCAGGATACAGCTACACATATTTCACTTGTCCCTCACCAAAGTATCAGTGCCCCCACCTCTCTGTCTCTCTGTCTCTCTGTCTCTCTGTCTCTCTGTCTCTCTGTCTCTCTGTCTGTCTCTCTGTCTCTCTGTCTCTCTGTCTGTCTCTCTGTCTGTCTCTCTGTCTGTCTCTCTGTCTCTCTGTCTCTCTGTCTCTCTGTCTCTCTGTCTCTGTCTCTGTCTCTCTGTCTCTCTGTCTGTCTCTCTGTCTCTCTGTCTGTCTCTCTGTCTCTCTGTCTGTCTCTCTGTCTCTCTGTCTCTCTGTCTCTCTGTCTCTCTGTCTCTGTCTCTCTGTCTCTGTCTCTGTCTCTCTGTCTCTGTCTCTCTGTCTCTGTCTCTCTGTCTCTGTCTCTCTGTCTCTGTCTTTCTGTCTCTGTCTTCTGTGTCTTCTGTGTCTTCTGTGTCTTCTGTGTCTTCTGTGTCTTCTGTGTCTTCTGTCTCTCTTTCTCTCTCTCTCTCTCCCCCCCTCTCAGAGCTGTCATCTTCTCCACAGAACCTAAGCATTATGTTTGTTGTGTATCATCAGTTTATTTGCTCTGGTGGCTGACAAGTTGCATGCCAGTGAAGCCATCCCACTTTTGCCTCCTGACTTATCTTCCTGGCAGACTCACAGTTTCACCCACATTGTCATAGGAAACAGGGTCTTCTGTTTTGTTCAGAGCTGTGTAGGATCCCATCGAGCAATGTTCCTCTCTGTGTACATGTTGTCATCAGTGCATGGGCATTTCGGTCGGTGGTTTCCATGTCTAACTATTGTGCTATGGAGACAGGTGCCTAGGTCTTCTGAACCCCCGCAGCGTTGTGGTACTGCTGCCACAAAAGGCTCTCACTGTGATGTTGCTAACCTCTCCACAGCACTCCCAGAAGCAGGTGCTCCTGCTCACAGCCATCCCCCTGCGAAATGAGAGTGCCCTTTTCTGAGATGAAGTCCCAGCTCAGGTCTGAGCCTGGGTCAGGATGGTGTGGGGACTGGATGGAGGGGGACAGGGGCACTCATGGTGGGCATGCTTTGAAAATACTCTTGCACAGAGGTTTAAACCAATAACCCCCAAAGATACAATAATGTACACCAACATCACCTCCTTAAACACGACTTTAAACAAGGCTGTGCAGCCAGCTGAGCTCGAGTGGACACAAACGCAAAGGGAGGAGTAGAGCTGGGAGGGGAGCCTCCTCTCCACACCCCCACTTTCTAAGGGGGTGGCTCAGAGCTCTGTGTGTCATCAGTTCTTCTAACTCATCGCCGGTCTGACATTTCTCCGCTGTGATTCAGACCCACAGAAGCAAAACCTCCTATTTCTTCCCGCGGCGTTCAGTTTGCTGAGTCTCTTTCCCCCCACAAAAATGATGAAAATGAAAAATGCCACCCAGGCTTGCATTTCCTCATGTGAGGAGTTCATAAGCTGCCCCTCCTCCCTTGAGAAGAAGTGAAAAGTTGAAAAATCAAGACAAGCTGAAAATTCAAATGCTTGCCTCAGTTCTCAAGAGAAGGGAGGCCACAGAGTACTCAGCCAGACACAGGAGGCCTGGAATCAGGCCCAGGAGCTGAAGCCTGAGGGCACCAGCTGCAGGAGTAGAGCCTGAGCTGGGACAGTGTGGGCAGCCGAGAGGTGTCAGGCATATCACGCATGAGCCTCCCCTCTGGTACTCAGCCAGGTCCTAACTTATCTAGAGTCAGGGCTGCTAAAACAGACTGTGAGCCTGGAGACTGAGTGCCCCAGGTCCTGCAAGGGGTCTGAGTTCCTGCCTGGCCAACCCTATCCAAACAAGCTGGCCACCAGCTGACCAGGAGGCGCCAGGTGTGACCCATAGCTTTCGCCTACCTGATCCCAGCCCCATCTCCTGAGTGGAAGGCTGAGCCCCGTGGAGCTAGGGTGTAACCAGCCACACCTGCTGGCAAAGTCTGGGTAGAACAAGCTCTCCCCCCGCCCCAGGTCCTCCCACCTCCTGACCCCATTCAACCATTGTCTCCCACCTCCCCAGGTGAATGGGGCTTCCATCCCCACTCCGGTTCCCCCTGTCTGGTCTCTGGCCAAGCAAGAAAGACCAGTTCAGCCTTGCCGGGGATCGACCACTAAGAGAGAGGGCAACAGCCAGCTGTCCAGGTCAGGCCCTGGCACTTCCAGCAGCGAGAGTGAAGGACCCACCTTGGGGTCCCAAAGCACTGTGTGCTCCTGAACATGGGCCGCCCCCCAAGACCATGAAGCAGAGACCAGTTGCCCCCGAGACTCCCTGAGCAGAATGAGACCAGCTGGGGTGTATCAGCACCCAGCAGACCCACAACTTCTCGCTGTGTTTCCAGCAGCCAGGGAAGCTGGGAAGGCGCTGAAAGGACTGGGAACGAGAGAGACCAAGATACGAACCGTGCCAAGAGTCTATTTTCCAAAGCTGATCCTTATCTCAGTAAAAGGTGCAACCTACTAGGCATGGTGTTCTCTTGTGCAAATCTGTGCATTCAATCCAGGACGGGACTTACCTGCTGTAAAATGAGGTTAATCAGGAGCCAAGTTGGAGAGACCAGGGAACACCCCAAGGTGGCCGCAACGTGGGACTCCCCACTGTCCAGGGTGGGAAACCTGGATTCCACTTCCTTTCCCACAGGTGGTCACTGAAGACCCAGCCACTCTCAGACTTTGCCCAGGAGACCAATTCTGATCATCCATGGAGAAGGGAGCAGCCTACACTAGGGGGAAGGGGGCTTTGTTCACCTGCCTCTTCCCTGACACCTGCCATCCCCACATGGGGGGAGGGGCACAAAGCCCTCCAGGGGCTGCCTCAGTGAAGGGGTGAGGGGATGGAGGAGTCAGGCTTTTCCTCCATTAGCCTCTAGCACCAGCACCTGGGGTGTTGCCTTCCCAGGAGGGTGGGGTCCAGGGGTGTGCGCATGTGAGTGGGCACACCTGGACCAGGGCGAGAGGGGTAAAGAGGTGCAGAGAGCGTGAAAGGGAGTCCGAGCAGGTGACGCAGTGAGCGACCAGCATGCATTGGGCTCTGTCCACCGCAGGTCACAGAAGCCTGGCCAAGGTCAAGGGCAGGAATGTCTTGTGGCCTATAATTGAGACGTCCAGATGCCACGAAGCTGCAAGCACCTGCTGCCCAACCTAACCCAGGACGTGCTCATCCTTTGTCATTCGCTGCTCAGACAGGGTCGCTGTGGATGGGCTCGCGCCCCAGGCAGCATCCTGTGCTCTGGCAAGAGTATCACAGCCTCTGGCATCCTTCCTTCCCATCCTACTGGTACTGAAGACCCCACATAGCCCCCACATAGCTCCCACAACCCCCCCCCCCCAAGGAACAGCGTCTGATGACTCCAACTGGCAGGCGTTGGGAACAGTCTCCTCTGAGCAGAGTCAGGCAATCCCGCAGTGGGCAGAGAGCTGGGGCAGGGCAGCCCAGAGCAGTCACACTGGGGCGGCTCAGGAAGGGTCTCAGCAGCAAAGACGAAGTGAAGTCCCAGTGGGCCAAGCCTTGCGGGTGTCTCGGGCACACACCTGGGCCTCACATTCCAAGCAAAGGAAGGAACGTTTCCCCAGATGTAAACACAGGAGACAATGTGCCTTGTCATTCTGCCAAACAAATTAAAATGTCACGTAAAAGTCCGGTCTTCTCTCAAGTTAAAGTAGTAAAATATTCAAGTGCAACACTCACCCCTTAGAGTTTCCTTTTGTATCTTCTTCAATCCCACAGACCCAGTTTTCGTGAGGCTTCCACCACAGGTGCCAGCAAACTTAGTACCAGTCCTTAAACATTTCCAATGCTTGATTAACACATGAACCTCTGTTACATCAGGAGTCCAACTCATGATGTACCTGAGACACAGTCCCACCCCTCACACGGAGGAGACAGATGGCTCCAACTTGGAGACAAGTTGCCCGCCTAGGTCTGTGAGGCAAATAAAATGTTCAAAGCAAGGTTACCTCCATACAAAAAATAATAATAAAAATTAAGACGTTGACTTTAAACATATTTAGAAAATAGAAGCAAAACCCAGTTAATGAGGCTCACTGTCCCACTGCAGCAAATTGAGGTCTAATATGCAGGGGCAAAGGAAAGTAGAGTGTAATCTCTAACACCAATCGTCCTGGTTTTTTTCCTACTTGATCAGCAGGAGAAAAGAAAAACAGACTCAAGGTCTGAGGCATTCTCTGACTAACAAGAAAATGTACAGGGTTCTATATTGGCGGGATAAATAAAGACAAGTACATGGGTCACTGCCCCTGGGTTAATTATCACAAGGTTAGTGAGAAAATTCAATTACCAATGACAAAGGTAGTCTATAAATATAAACGAACAATACAATTTCCAAACACATATTTTATAAGCCTGGCTTACAAGCCCAGTTTGCTGTTCAAAGGTTACGTTTTCAGGGAGAGCGAAGGGGGCCTCTGGAGAGAGAAGAGTTTTGGTTTCTCTAGGTAGAAGGTGCGGGGATGCAAATTCACAATGATAAATTGCAAGATCCTGAAGGCTTTTGTCTGAATAAGGTCCCTGGGCTTCAGGCAATTCCCTAACAAAATTGTTGTTGTTCTTTAGAGACTATTTACTAACCTACTTTTATTACCTCTGAGGTTTTATCATCGACCACTGTAACATATATTTAAATTTTAACCAGGCAGGCATTTAAGTTTCTTCTAAGTTGGGATTTGCGTTTCCACTGTAGCTTTGCATTGCTGTCATTTGCTCTTCCATGAACCTCCATGGGAGCCCCCTGGTCTCTGTGTCCCCTTTGACACCCCCTAGTCTGAGTGGCAGAGATCCAATGAGAAGCAGTTGGCTTTGCCTCAGGTTTCCTTGACCTTAGCTTTCCACAGCATCTAATTCCCCAAGTTCTGGACAGTCTTCACAGCCCTGGTATCAGTAAAGACATTCCTGCCCATGTTGGTTCTGTTGCTCCAGCAGCCCCTCATTTTGTGCTTCATTCCCCCAGCCTGGTGAGAAATAGGCTCACATGGAAGATATAAATGTAAATATTAACACAATTGTCATCAACAAGATGAAGATGGTGGGATCTTCAGCATCTCTCAGGTGTTTCTCTCGAGGTTCAAAACTAACACTCCAAGATCTTCACCCAAGAGATTTGTCAATATCTAGCCTCACCTCACAGCAGCTACACTGAAGAATATTTACTTACTGGTGACATTTCCCTGATGCTGGCAGAAGCTTTCATGTTCATATAGTCTCTAAGCTGAAGGCAATGTGTTCATGGCTTAGAAGAGGACTGGTCCTGACTCCTAGCAGGGAATCCCAACCTTAGCCTCATAACTGCCCTTGTAGTTTCCACCAAGCCTCATCATCAACCCCGAGAGGGCTCTCTCCAGAATACCATAGCCACCTGTTACTAAAACCACCCATACTAGCCATGATGGTGAGATCCACCAGTGCCTCAGCCAGCTCCCTGCAGTCAACACTAGGAATGGCAATATTTAAAATGATAGCCATTTGAATACTCCACAGCCTAACCACAGTTCCATTCTAAATGGGTGAGGACCCCACTTCTGTAATGCAGGGCTAAAAGCATTCCTTTAGGAGATTTTATCTTTTCTGAAAATCGACCTTTATTTTGTGATAGGAGAGCCTATGATGAAGCCCCAGCCCAGAGTACTACACCCTCACCAACAGATTCCATCAGTGTCATTTCAAATGCCGCCCAAGCATTGTGGTGTCCTGGAGACCCCACCAGTGATTGACAAGGTGCTGCAGAAGTTGTGAATGAGCAGTCGGAGACTTCTTTCCTAAAATAATATGATGGTACCACATTTATATATATATATATATACATATATTATACAGAGAATATAGAATATATAATATTATAGATAATATATTTAGCATATATTATATAATATATATATATTATATGATAACGCAAAATGTATTATATAATATATATGATAGTATGCGTAATATATAAGATAATTTATTATAGCATATATTATATAATACAACACATTATATATAAAGTATATGGTATATGATTATATATTATATAATATGATAGTATATGGAACATATAATATATATTTTATATTATATAATAGCATATATAATATGTGATATAGATTATTATAATAATATATAAGATATTACAATAAGATATATATTATACAATACATTACATTATTATACACTATATAATATAAAATATCATATCATGGTATGTTAGATATTATATAATACATCATATAATATATATTATATATAACATATAATATGATGCATTACATAATATATGTTGTATAATATAAAATATATAATATAATAGATATATAATTTATTATATGTTATAATACATTACAGGCTATATCATATAATATATAGTAAATAATATGACAATTCTTCTCATATGCAAACTGACTTCTCAAAAGGGTCAGTCATGTTTTGAGAGGGGAGGAAGAGTTTGGATGACATTTAGAAGTTGTATGATTTTGCTATTCTGATAAAATCTTTTATTTTTCATAGTGACTTCTCAAGTGAAAGGAGAAAGGATGGCATCAGTTTGAAACATAAGATAGGACTGAACTTGTCTCAAGACTGATCAACACCAAAAAATAATCAAAAGGGAATAAAGAAATGCAGAAGATGGAGGGAGTTACACCAAGTTGATAGAAAGATAATCTACCCTCTGCCTGTCTCAAATTATGTAGAAAATGAGGCCAGAAGTTCAAAAGTTTTGAAATATGGTTTAAAAATGAGATGTAATCAGACATTTCGAAGATGTTATTTAATTTGTCCTGAGAGGATATCGACCAACCTAGTGCTTCACAATGTTCTGGTCAAGGTTCTGGAGAGGAAGCAGTGACCAGGGCTTCGTGTTGATGTCTTGTGAGATGACTGAGGAAAAGCCCCACCTACAGAGTCAATTCTGAATCAGAGAGGTCACGTGCTGTCCTTGTCCTAAGTTTTATGACAGCAGAAGTGATAGGGATGGTCCCTGAACAGGGATAGCCTGAAAATGTCTTGTTCCTCCTGCAACAGAATGACTGCAGGTTGTCTTCCTTGCAACTTGTCAAGGGCACTCACAAAATTTAGTTACCTAGTTACCATGGTTGAATTTTTACTATAGTCAATAAGATTCAGAGAGGTTTGTATGAACTTGGGATAAAACATGGTCTGCTTCTTGGGAGAGAAAGCACTGCTCCCAGGATCATATTTTGTAAAATCTCCAGGAAACATAAGGGAAGAAGCCAGTCCTTGAGTTGGTAAATTAATCACAATGTTTTACTCAGCTGCACTTTTGGAAGCAGCTGAGGTGTTCTAATCAAAGATGGGCCTAAGATGTACTAATATTGACAAACTTCCTGTCATTATTGAGATGGAAAATTACCTGTCAAAGTAAATGTAGCTCAAAGTTGTTTTGAAAGGACAAACCCAATACCACTCACTGTGTTTATTGCATTTCAAGTATTTGGAAGCAATATGCAAAAAAAGGTTAAACTGGAGAAGATCCTGAGTAGCCCTTTTCATCACATGTCTCACTAACCCACTGATTTTCTATTTTGCTGTTGTTTTTCTCCCTTTCATAAAGCAATTGGTCAAACCAGGAACTCCAAGATCATGTTCTCCTCATGGAAAATAACTGAATCTGGCAATTATCTGTCGATAAAAGAGAAGTCTTTACTTTCAAAATAGAATGAAAACAGTTTCCTTACTCTTTCTCACTGTTCAAATTGTTCTTTCTCCAGTATGTAGAAGGATACAGGTTTCCCTTATTATATGCAAAAAGACAGAGTTCCCAGTTGCTATGAAATGGTTATTTGGGGGGGGGGGAGAGGGCTCAGAATGAGTTAACTGTTAATTTATACAGAACAATTTTTGAGCATTCTCAGGAACCCCCCCCCCCCCAATATTACCTACCAATCATGCCAGGTGGTACTGCTCTACTTTCTGAGTACCAGGGAATTCTGTACAGGTTAAGGTACCTCTCTCCAGGCCAGATAACCAAGTTATTCAGGCTAAGGCTTAAATTATGGTGGAAAAAAAAGAGTTTGTGATAATATAATGAGGACCATTATGTCAGGAATTAAAATATACATAATTTTTTCCTAGTGATAAATGACTTGATTGACAAATGTACCTCAGCTCCCACCATTAACTGATACAAATTTTTATGTCTAAATACATTAAGAAACAAGTTTTTCCATTAAATTGATAGCTCTTTTTACCATCTTAAAACAGTTTTCTTTTGGTCATCATGTTTTAGTTCTACAGGCACCCACTAAAGTCTTCATAGTAATTGCATCCGGTATATACTAACAATGTACACACTATTAAAGTAAAGTATATAAGCAAGTGAAAAGGCCATTTAATTGAAAAGGTAAATAGGCATCTCTTGCCATGGCAATTGGGATAGATGCATAAATCAGATCATATTGAAAACCAAATGGTGGAGGAGGACTGGGAGATATGGGTCGGGGAGTTCGAAGACTTTATCTTTGCCATACCCAGTCCTTTAGAGTTGAAGCAAATCAGGGCTTAACACTCGTCCCACAATAAAAGCTAATCTGCAAAAGTCCAGCCTCTAGAACCTGTGCATGAAAATCCACCAAGTGAAATAAAACAAAACCTCCACAGGAAGAGTGTACCTTTGTTTCCCTGCCCGTGTACAGTTCTGGAGACCATTCCCAACTATTGGCCAGATCTGCAAAGAACACAATCAGGATTCCTTGGGTGAATTCAAGGACTCCTTCTGGCACCACTGGAGAAAGCAACTCAAGCCAAGAACTAAGGAATCCAAACTGTGGCTGAGGCAGCAGTGAAGGTAACACCTCTGCATAACCATGGGAGAGACCCTGGGCTAACTGGGAAGGGAGATACCCAGTTACATCAGGAAAGTGGGACAGATTGTCCATGGATAGTCTGAGGGTTCCACCACCCACCATTTTACATCTTCTGAAGGAAACCCTCACAAGTTGTGCAGGTACTAGTGTTGGGAAGTTCCACCCCTCCCTCATCTGTGAATGTCCACTAGGATTTGAATGTCTGCTCTTTTTAGTTCTCTAAATAAAATATTTGATCTGCTGTGGTGCTGTAGACAGAGCCTGCCCTGTGTGGGGGTGGTTAGGCTGACCTCCATGCATGCTAATCTTGGAGAGAAAGATGAGGATTTTAGAATGAGCCACATCCATCATGCTGAGACTGTTACATCGAACAGGTCACTTTACATAAACTGGGTTTTCGATCACACTTTGCTTTGGGTCGTACTCTGATAGCCCCCTCTTCCGCCAAGACATTTTCACGTCCCACACTGGAGCCTGGTGGGATTTCTCCCTGCATTTCCCGCGTTTCTTTGTGTGGGAACCCCCACTCCCCAGACTCAACCTCTGTTCTTAATTTCCAGAGAACTAAAAAGAATGCTGCCTAAACGAGAAACATCAGTGCTGAGGATGGAGGCGATGCTTTAATTGATTAGATAAACATGGTCCATTTAGTTTTGCTTTAACTCAGACTTCAAAGTACCAAGCTGCATGTTGGCTTCATTTTGGCAGAAGCCAAAAGCCTGCAACTCTTCAGGAGGGAAGGAAGCCCTGGAAATTAGGCATCTGCCCAAAATGCAGACTGAAGAATAAACACGTAAAGCCCATTTTAATTTCCACTTTGATCTGGAAAGAAAAGGACTCGAGAGGATGTTTGGAGACAGAACAGGACGGTTTCCAGAGCAGGACCTTGAACCCTCTGACAGCCGAGGCTGCGGTCTCAGGGCGCAGACCATCCACCTCTCTTGGTTCAGGTGGTTGATGCGGGTCCTGCAATCCCTTCCCTCTTCCACCTGTGCGCGCCCTCCCGCCCGGCTTGCCTGGGGAGGATTTATAGGTGCACTTTTGAACTTCTAATAGAGTCTCTCTTTTGAGGAACCATTTAAAAGAAGATTAAATTTAATTAGACTGTATCTTTTTTCCCTGACATGCTGCTTTCAAAATCCACTTTATTATACGCTCCCACCCAGCCGCATGCTCACACAGTCGTCCACAGGGCACCTTCAGAGGCAAGCGGGAGGCAAGAAGCTATTAGGGGACTCGCCTCAGCCCTTGGAATATTCTGGAACGGGCTGACGCTGGCCATCCACACCTGCCTAGCAACGCGCCTGCACAAATGCTCTGGGGAGCTACAGGATGAGGGGCAATGTGGGGGGGGTCACGTGAGCCCTCAGGTCTCCTGCCCTGGAGAGGAGTTGAGACAGCGGGGCGCCCCTCTATGTAGCCCCTATGTCTCTGTGGAGGAGTCCAATTCTCTGGACGTGCCGGTGCTAACTGCTCCCTGACAGTGCTTGGCGCCACCCCATTACCCGGAGAAGGGACGTTTTTCAGAAAATGTAGACAGCGATTAAACTCACCGCCGTCTCGGGAAAGTTTGCTCACAAGGCCTTGGACGTGTCTTCCATGAGTCGTATCAAGCAGAGCCGTGTCGGAGCGGGGGGGCGGGAGGCTGCTGAGCGCCCCGATCCCGCCCAGAGATGGGGTTTCTCCGAAGCACGGCCCGTGAGCTCCAAACTCTGTGCTGTTGTTGGCGGACTCTGGAGAGACAGCAGAGGAGCACGACGAGAAGTAGATAGTAAAATAAATGACAAATCTCACATGTTGGACCTGGTGCAGCTCCTTCCTCCCTCGGGGACAGAGATGCCCACGGTCACAGGGGTCGTGCGCACCCAGGGCACAGACTCACCTGTCTCCGCACAGTCCTACATGGCCCTGCACAGACTCACTTCTGCGCAGATGCAGGAGAAAAGGAAGCTTCCCTAACATCACGGCTGGTGGGGGGGGGGGATCTCCCGCTGGTCAAGTAGCCCAGGGGGTGCCCAGCTTCAGGCTCCCCCCACCCACCAGGATGGGTGCGGGGGCGCTGCTCACTTGCCCACCTTCCACCTGTGGGCAGGTAGCAAAAGAAAACACCCACTGGGGACTCCTGGGGCGAGAACACGGGGGCCTCAGGCCCACCACATTTTCTCTGGGGACCAGGAACGGCCTGCAGTTAATTGCTCACCTAAAGACAACGAGCTGGGGGCGCCGTAATTGAATTTTTATGGAAATAAACAGGTGGCAGAGTTCATGTGGCTGCAGGGATGGAGGGGGCAGAAGCTGGAGCCGCATTAACCTGTTTAATTGAATCGCTTCGGTCTGTGAAGACAGAAAAAAAAAAAAAGGCCACGTTGCCTGTTGAGTCAGTTGGATGCCAAATGTAAATAACTACAATTACCCTGGCAGGTCCATGTGGTGGAGCAAAAAAGGGCATCGTGCCAGCCTCGAGCGGGTTTCATGTTTATTAATTAAGCGCCTGGAATTTTCCTGAAGAATTTTTAACCTACAGAGACCCCTGGATAACAGGAAGAGAAAGGATTTGGCAAAAGGAACACACATACACACACATGATGCACACACACATCAGGTTAGAAGCAGACACACACAAGACAGACACACTCATCTTCACGTTAGAGGAAGGAGTGTGTGTGTGTGTGTGTGAGAGAGAGAGAGAGAGAGAGAGAGAGAGAGAGAGCGAGAGAGAGAGAGAGAGAGAGAGAGAGAGAGCGCACACACACACACCCTTCCATGTTAAAGACAGACACAAAGACACTCTGGTTAAAAACAGACATACACTCGGGTTAAAGACACCCACAAACTCTCGGACTGGAGGCAGGGGGTGCCCGAGCATTCGATAAAGGTGCCACTCAGGAGCTGGGCAGGAAAGGCGGATTCAGCCCTCTGCCTCCCCCCAGTGGTCGAGGCTGGAAAATGCATTTTCATATCAGAAAAGGAATATGCCGGCTTCTCTGGTGAAATCCGCAGAGCACAGGGTTGGCTTTAATGTCCCTGCCTGGCATTTGACTTGTAAATCAAATAATAAGAATGAGAGTTTGAGTTTAAAATTTCTCAATTCACCTCCAGGAAAAAGCAATATGATCTGTTCATAGGTTGGTTTGCATCAAAGTTGACACACATTTTAAAGAAAGAAATCACTGTTTCCCAGAGCTAGAAGCAAAATGCTGAGGGAGGTTTTCCACTGGCCACACTGAGGGAACACCAGCACCCTGGTCAAACTCCCGGTGACCTGGTCTGACTCAGGAGGCAGGGTGCCAGGTACCAGAAATGGTAGACATATAGGAAGGGGCATGAGAGCATCTGAGAATTTGATAAATGATAAATAGTTTGCATGTTAATTGAGTCCCCAGGTTAGATGCATAAAACCAGCATTATCTGTAACAGAAGCATGAGGCCAGGGTGCCAACAGTTGAGGAAGTTCTGTATTTGAATGTGCTATTCAGAGTAAGCTGGCAACAGCCAGGCAGCATGAGAGGATGGCCTCTGCTCACTGTTTAAGGAGTGTTTGAAGCACATAACCCAATGTGAATCCTACCAGGGCACCCTGCCGCCTGCTGCATCCCAGGAACCACCGGGCCCTTCTGCCTTCATCTGCCCTGCACCCAACTGCCATCTTAGGACCAGTGACCCACCACTACTTCATCACCAAGCCAGCTCTTCCTTCATCTTCTTGTTTGTGCTTCACCCAGTATCTTCTCATGAATTAGTCACTGGCATGTCCAAGGATGAACTCATGATCACTGCCAAATTTTATTCTCATTCATTGTTTCTATATGTATGCATATATAATGTATAGATGCTCTATGTACATTATGTATTTATAGTTATATATAAATATATAAACATATATCTTATTAGTCATCCATCACACACACACACAAACACACACACACACTACAGTATGAGAATGGGAGAGCATTGCTTTCCAAAATCCCCTCCCACATCCCTGACTCCCAGCCCACCAGCAACAACCCATCGTCAGCCTTATGCAGGACACCCGGCTCTGTTTTGCCTCCTCCACCACAATCTAGCCTTGGACAGCAGCAATGACACCAAACACATGTCACCACCGTCCAGTCATACCCCTGCAGTTAGAGGAGACATTTACACATCTCCTCGTGCAAACACACATCTCCAAGTGTCTTTCCTGCTTGAGACACTCTAGCCTTTCCGTTGCCCTCTCCGGTTAGGGTGCAACCTGCCCTGGTGCCCGCTGTCTGCTCTCCAACTCCGGACCTGACCCCTCACCTGTCCATGCCCATGGATTATGGGGGCTCAGTCTCCTGCTCTGTTACCCACCATGCCCCCCCCCACCTTGCTTTCTGTCCAGTTAACACCTGCCTCTGTCTTGGAGTCATCTGAGTGTCACTTGCTGATGGCTAAGATGTCCCTCACTGTCCCTACTCCCTTCTCTCCAAGCTCTGCACATGCACACACACACACACACACACACACACACCAGGAAGCACACAGGGGGACACACTCCCCCAAACACCATTGTCACATAGCACAGTCACCCTTCACGGTAGCCCCCCAATCTGCAGCAGGGCTCACTCTGCCATAAGCATGCACTACCATCCCCCGGGGTGACCATTTCATGGACCCACACGTTTCCTGCCCGTGCCTGGAGAGGCTGAAGAGCATTATCCAACCTGTGTCCCTCATGCTACTGACGTGTCCTTCATTTCCTCACTGCACCCTTGCTCAAAGCGTGCTCTGGAGTTATTACTTTAGGTGGCCGAGACCGCTCCAGAAACTTGGGGTTTCCAACCATTATAGCCCTGCTCGTGGAACGGGGCCAGTGGGGGAGTCTGCCAACGGCATAAAAGACCTGCTCCAGACTCAGAAAAATAACCACGAGCCTGGACCACCCAGAGGCAGGCTCGGATCAGGATTCAGTCTCTAGTCTGAAGCACAATGTGTCCTCCCGATCAACAGGCCACAGAGGGCCTCTCCTTCTCCGGGAGCGAGGCCTCTCGCAGCCGGCATTCGGCAGTGCCCAGTTCTGCGGTTACCCCTCTACCAGCACCTGCGCCCCCTCTGTATGTCTCGTATGGGATTCTACAGCCCCTCTGTATTCTGTCCACACTGCGCTGACATGCAAGGCGTGTGTCGCCAGATCCCAGGCCGCGATTGTTTCTGATGACCCAAAATGCCAGCGGCCTATTTTTGTCACAAAGTCAAAACAATAATATTTGGTCCCTGAAAAGGTGCACGTGAATGTTGACTCCAAAAAAGGCATGACGCTGAGAGCAGGCCGCGCCTCTTCCCGGCGCCTCTAGCCCAGGGGTTTAAAAGAACGGTCGTTCTTGGGATTCGTTCTCGGGAAGGACAGCATTTCCGCACTGCCATGAAGAAACCCAGAATAAAAACTCGACTCTAACCCCAAACAAAGGACGTTTCTTTGGTTCTCAGAAACGACTCTGATCCTCTGTGGAAGGTTCAGGGGTTCTGCTGCGCATCCGCGCTTGTAGAGCAAAGCCCTGGTCAAGCATCCTTGCTGCGGAGCTCGCACAGACGGAGAACCAGGTGAGAAGGCCTCTGGCAGGACGCCACAGGGACATGCGCTTTCCCGCTGCGAGCACTTCCCGGAACGCGGCGCCAAGAAGGACTCAGGCACCATCACCATTGCCTGCTGCAGCCATGACCCATCCCAGCAGCTTCTGCGGAGGAGCCAACCCTGCAGCCCATCCTGGTTGAGTTGTCCTCTGGCTGTCGCCTCGGGGCTTACAGACAAGGGAAGGAGGGTAACCTCTCCTCAGTCAACTCTCCAGCCCACCTGGGGGACCCTGCACCTGCCATGTCACTGTGTCTGCAAGGCACAGACACAGTGTGTCCCCAAAGCCACTCCCTGACAGGCATCTCCTTCCAACAGAGCTCTGGTTCTGGTGTGGAGTTCTGGTTCTGGTGTGAAACTCCACACCAGAACCAGAGCTCTGTTTCCTTGGCACTTCCTTGTTCACAAGGCCCAATGGCAGGGTTGCTCCCTGGAGGCACCCAGCAGGCTCCTAACTCCACCTTCCCTGAGACTCTGCTATATTCAAGCCTTTCCTCGGGTGTTCCTGTGACCCTGGGTCCCTGGACGCCAACAGAACTGAATGTGTTTCCACTAAGGGACTAGAAGAATGTATGGTAGAGATCAGCAAGTATCCAGAGTCATGGGAAATCTGGAGAGCCCTTGCTAGGAGTGAGGAGGAACAGAAGAGAAGAATGAGTAGCAGGATGCATGGAGAGAGAAAGATGCAGGGTTAGGGGAGAATGCAGGTTCCAGAGGCTGCTGTACCTCTGCGCCATGCCTGGCCATCCCTGAATATGTTCTCCTCTGTCACCAGGGAGTCCCCACCTGGCCTCCAGCTTGGCTCTAGGTGGGCAGGCTGCAAAGGCAGAACCTCTGTTCTCGTCATCCCTGAATGTGATGACCCCACCACCATAGCCACTTGCCAAGTCATGGAAACTGGACACTTACCCATAGTGGACGAAGAGCTCAATGCGAGTCGTCCAAAGCTGTGACAGTTATGCGTGAAGACACAGAAGCTGGACACCACAGAAGTGTTCAGGTTTCCAAGTGTTGCAGTGAAAATGCATAAAGTAGATTGCAATAAAGGGAGGAGTAAATGAGGGCGTGCAAAGACAGGAACTGTAAGACATCTCTCAAGATGCTTAGAACGGAAGCAAAAGTAGCTTCCGAGGTAACCGGCATTGCTTTTCCTTGATGACAAGTCAAGGCAAGTCAATCCAAGGCCCCATCTAAGAGAAGCAGAACATCTCAGTAATTAGGAGATCACTGAAAAATGAACAGATTTGTATAAATTGAGAGCACCCCAGTTTGGATTACTGTGGAGGAGCGGGCTGACTTCCCGCCTGAAGTCAGAGGAGGCAAAAAGCATGGAGACAGGTATAGTGATGGTATCTGAAGTTCCTTAAGGAACGTTGAGCTCTTCAGTTGGTAGCAGATCAGAGCAGAGTTCTAGGCTGGTTAGAGCACAGGCAGAAGCCTGTGGCAAGAGGAAAACATTCAAAAAAGCTACATGAGACATCATCTTAAGCCTCTGTGAAGAGAAGTAACCTACTAGAGAAACAGAGGACATTTCTTAAGTAATTACCCCAAAGGTAGTTGATCATCATCACAGTGAGACTGTGTGATTTTTTCCCTGACTGACTACCTCAGCCCCACCTGTAGCCATCAGTGTAACTGAGCAAAGACAAGCCAGAAGCAGCCCCTCTCACACACCCACACACTCAAAATGCCCAAGCCCCTTCTTGTAACTGTAAGAAAAATCAAACATGGCGGGAGGGTGGAAGACTGTGGCAGATGGGAAATGAATGCCACATTTCAGCATCTGGGGCAGTTTTATCAGTGACCATGTGGTGCATTTGATGGCTTTTTAAAAGAGAATTTAACCACCCACCGAGGGTTCAGGCCTACGATTGACCTTGGCCATCTGAGGTTTGTTCCTTTTCCAGAGAATCTTCCAGATGCTTTTCATAATGACACTCCATCAAGCCGCTGAGATGGACTGCCAAAGCCCAATCTGCTACAGGAATCTCTCTAGAAAAAAAGGGTGATTCATCAGAGCTATCACTCATCCGGCCCACACCTCCCTGCTTCTGATCTACCACTGTTCAAAACATAACGCACTGGAGGAAGATTGTGTTATATTTCATGACTGCTCTGTGCCGCCACCAAGGGACAGTCCCATCTGTTATCTGCTCTCAGCTTTGCTTACTGATAAAACAGGAAGGACAGCTTGCTGATGGGCTCTTGGAAGCAAATGGCTCCCCTTTTTCCTGCAATTAATGTTTATAAATTATTTCTCCAGTAGACAGTATGATGGTACCATGATTCCAAAATTAGTCTCACTAAATGAAGGGCCTGCATTCATTCTGAGTTGCTAGACTTCAATGCCGCCAGCAGAGATGGGGAGGTGCCTGATACCTTGTGTGAAATGGCTGCCTGGCATTCAACACAGTCATCAATTCTGCCGATGATCATCCCCTCATGAGAAGATCTGAAGTGGTGCATTCACGTGTTGAAATTCCATTTTATGTACAGTACGAGACAGAGTTCTAGTTGTTCATAATAAAACAGATTCGAAGCATGTCAGGATGTCAGAGATGAGGTTAATTACCCTTTGGCTGTACAAAGCTTGAAGACTAAAGTGATTTTTCTCCTAAAAATCAGTTCATTTTTTTCTCCTATATACCATTCTTAGGAGGAAGAATTGCCTCATTTCTGGTCTGTACACTGGAATATCTACAGACCTAGGATATGAATTACCTGTTCTGAGATTGAAAATGTTTTTTGTTAGACCTCAGCCCTCTGTGTTTCTCTACTTGGCTCAAGCACTATGACCAATTGTGTGCGTGTTTCCTTACTAAACTTTTCTCAAGGTCTATCATGTTATATTTTCTAGTAAATGGGGACTATGAAATTTCTTTAGACCTGTCATTAAATTTTAGACAAGAATTTCTCAGTTTTTGAGTAATGCCTACCAGCTCAAAGTGGGGCCTAGAAAACAGAATTGAAATTTCCATGGACTTGGGTTGGGAAGAAAAGCCTTTGCATCATTCAAAGACTCCAATGATGAGTCAAAATAAGCTGACAACAGAACTGGGCAAACAGCTAGGGAGAGGGGGAGGAAGAAATCAGGAAAGGGGGGGACACAAGATCAAGATGAACATTCACGGGTGATGAGTTGGAGGGAGAACTCCAGGGAATGCAATGATGTAATTTGTCTATATCTATATCTATAGATAGATAGTTATGTCAAACAACAAAATAATAAATAAAGAATAAGTTAAAAGAAAACAAAGATTCCAAATGTGTCTTTGGAGTAACCATCTCTTCATCTTTGTATTGGTTGGAAAATTGCCCCTCTGCTAGGTAGGCTGGAGTGGAGATGGAATGAAGGTTGCTGGTAGAAAATAAGAATAAAACACACAGTACAGTATGGCAGTCCCATAGTACCACTTAGTGATAGTAAAAAATTACTGGAATATAGAGAAAGAAAAATAGATATGAAGAGCCTCCAGGCCTTTGATAGAATGTATTTAGGAGAATATTCTACTACAGGTCAGGCCAGTGTATGAAGCATGTCTCCATCTATTTCATTTTCTGCTCGCACTAAGCCACAGACTCTAGGATCTGTGCTGTCACTGTAGCCAGGGCACCAGGAGAATAGACCACAGAGCTTAGGAGTGAGCTAAAGACCAAAGCCAGTTGCAGAGAGTCTACCTGCAATGTCCTAGGAAGGTCAGTTCTGGCAACATTTGATTGACAACATTCTTTATCCAACATTCTTTAGCCATCATTAAGAGAGAGCAAAGTTAAAGCTCCTGTAAGACTAACAAAGAGTAGAAAGAATATTCTGGAAAGTTTTAGTTATCAATGAATCAATTTCACTCATTTGTTTTTCTAATTTTCTGAGTATCCAGCCATTGTCAGAAGATTGAAATGGTGTTCTTCTAGAATAGGACTGATGAATGAAGGGACTGGGCAGTTAGGAAGAGGATAGGTAGAATGCACTTCATTTTTTCAAGCCAACTTCTTGCAGAATTAAAAAGAATCACCAAAAAGGTTGTGCTGTTGTTAAACAAGCAGGACTGTGACTGTGCTGTGTCATGAATCACACAATGAAACAGTTTCCCTGCTGAATAGAATCATCTCTTCATGGGGGAAAGCTGGGCGTCGTTGGGATAATTTGGATATTAGACAAAACATTGTGGCCAGTTTATATTCCTCTAATCCTGATGAAAGAAAGACACAGAGGTAGAAGGAGAGAATTGATGAAAGTACATGGTATTTTTAAAAAAGGGATGAACAGGTACTGAGCTGAGAAAATGACTTATCACAGAACAGACTTTGGCAACAGGGGAGCAATTTTTTCATAATTCCTAAGAAAACACAACCCAAAAAGTTGGAAATGTAACATTAGATGCCAACGTCAAATCTAGGGCAAAGACAGAACCTGGAAAATGCCAGCCTTCCAATCTCCCCTTTATATACATACCATGACCGGTTTTCAGGGTGGCACACCCTCCCTTCTAAGGTCTTTTTGTGGTCATCAGTCAGGTGGTGACTCCCTCTGACACAGCTAAGAAAATAAATGTGAGCACTTAGCAAATGGATTAAGCCATAAGCTACTGCCTTTGCTCCAGAGTTGCTTGTTTTGATTACTTGCATACTTAACCACCACCATGTTAGGGAGAAAACATATTCATTTTGCTTTGAAGAAATTAAGTTATCTTCAGAGACCTAAAAACAGTGAGGGCACCTGTTATATTCTTATTTTCAGTGATAGTTGACAACTGCTTTAGGGTGACAAGGACAACAGAAGAATGGCTGCTAATAGCGCACAGTTTGCATGGGATACAGAGTTGAAAAGTTTTTAATTCTACTTTAGAATTTTAAGTGTTCTAAGGGAAATGGGCCACACACATCTATTTATCTGGAGAAAGACAAAGATAAAGAAAACAAATGGTGTATTACTACAAAAAAAAAGGTTGCTTATGCATTAAACTTCTAATCGTTCAGATGAGTGTTTGCCTTCAAAGAAAACTCCCCCACAACCTGTTATTCCAATGATAGCATTGCCCTAAGCATTTTACAAACATCACTTTCGGGATGACTCCTCAGGACTGCGGTGGCACTAGATGTCAGTCACAACCACCCTGTCACAGTCCAAAGTGGTTCAGTTCTCTTCAATTCTCACCCAATGCAGCAAAATACTTTCTATGCTGAATATTTTCCACCTCTTTATTTTATAGATAGGCCCATAGAGTTAAACTGGAAAATTATTTTAGGAAATGCAAACAGATTGTTAGAATTACAAATTGCAATACAGGCTTCTGGTCTTATATTTTTCCACTGTCATGTACTTCTTTGATACACTATGTGACATGAACCAGCTCTCTAATTCCCCTATTTTCCTATTGCTTAGTCATGTGAGGCTGCAGTGTGTCACCAGATAAGCACTCCAGGCTGCTGAACCACCACGTGCTAGTTCCTATAACTTGGCCCTCTGTGAGCAGCATAAACTAGTTCAGCGCTGATGCAAACTTGGGGACCTACCTGGAACTCATATCCATTCTTGGCACAGTGTTGACACTTCCACGAAAGGCCGTGTTTCTCTTTTTAGGATTGCAAGAATCTGAGGATTAACACTCCTGAATCTATAATCTCCAATTTAAGGAAAGTCTCTCATTTCCTATTGCTATGAATAAAATTATTGTTCTTTGAAAATTGTTCAATTGTTAACTGATGGAGTATGGTAGCAAAACATATTTTAAAGGAAAAAAACTAGCAAATAGCTGCACTATGCAGAGAAATATCAGGGCAGGATTCTTGTCCTATGAACATTTATCAAGCAAAATGACAATACTTAGTATAATCATCCCTTCCAAAAGTATCATTACATTTCTTTCATTATTATTTTCAATAAAATCTCTTGCCTTAGAAAGGATGGCAGCAAATCTGGCTGAAAAAAAGTATGTTAATTGCACATGTTACATGTCCACTGTACACCCTATTAACACAAAAATAATGTTTCTGGAGGATTTACTGTAGCCCAGACATGATGCTGAAAGGTCAGGAGAGCCTCGAGTCAAGCCTGCCAGTCTTGTTTCAGAGATAAGAAGTAGGAGCTTCAAACAGGTTAATAACTTGCTGGGGATTCCCTCACGAAGAAATGCTAGAGCCAACACTGAAACCCAAGTCTAACTTTTAAGCTTGCACTTGTACTGGCTAGAGCTGAGAGTCTATGCTGAATTCATTTGAGCTGTGAGAGTTTTGGAAGGAAAATCCCAGTCTCTGGGAGCTGAAATTCATGAATGGCTGTAGCCAACAAGACCTATTGGCCAAAGAAACGCCCTTCAAGTTGTATTTAGACCTGAGGCTAAGCCCCATGTCATCATTCTCACTTCAGAAAATGATGGAATACATGTCTCTCCTCCTGGGTCATCATCAGAATGGCAATCAGCGAGTCTGATCCAGGTCATCCAGTCCCCAACGGGGAAGGACAAAAGTTGCTCTCCTGGCCTCTGAGCAAAAGCCAAGAAGTCAAAAATCACTGCAGAAATTCCACTCTGTTGAGACTTTTGGTTCAATTTTATCCTCCCTTGAGTTTCAGACAAACTTCAGATAATCATCTTGAACTTGGTGATGAACCAAATTCAGATTTAGACGAGGGCTTCTCAGAGGGTCAGCCCTTCTATTTAGAAGACCCCTCAGCTCGGAGTGATGGCCAAATGGGGTCAGATGTTCAATACTTGGCAAAAGCTTCGGCTGTCCTAGTGAAACAATGTTGACAATATGGCAGGCTTTAACATAGATCCCCAGGGAGACTGTGGACACTGTTCTCGCTTTCCCTTCTGCTGCCAGTCCAGGCTTGCTGCCCTCTGCAGCCCATACCAGTCAGACACAGCCCTGCTGGGAAGCAGAAACACCAGGCCACTTGCTGCTGCCAATTCCAGCAAAGGCTACAGTCCCCGGCACTCAGGGAGGGGACCTCCCAGGCTTTCCAGCACAATACGGAGCCAGGGGTACATGGAGCTGCCTGAGGGATGGGAGTGGACACTTTCTGTGCAACTGTGCTGCATAAAATGAGCACTGAGACCATGCGCTCTTCTATTGGACAATTCATTTTGCAGTTGTTCCAAGAGTGTTCATTTCTGTTAGGTACCATCAGCCCATCACTCCTGGAAGTAAGAAGCTACCTTCCAGCTTGGAGTTCCCTTGGGATTAGGGTTAGAAGTGCAGATCCTTTGACTTGTAGGGTGGTACCATGCAGCTAATGTGAATGACTTTGAGGATACCCTCAACCTTGAATCCAAATCATAATGACACTTAGGGTTGAATTTAAAGATCTGCCATGTGGATTGATCAATGAGAGAGAGATTGCAACTCCTCTGATGTGCAATAATTGATCGTTTCAGCCAGAACAGCTCCAGTATCTTCTATCTCTTGGACTGAAAGCAGGAATCAGACTCTTGAGAAAATAAAATGGTGTGATAGGGAGAAAAATTACAAACCATGGACCCTGTCCATATTCTTACAGCTGCCTCGATGAGGTGACCTTAGCAGTAAAGCAAACTACATCTCGCTTTTGGTTTCCTGGTACCTATAAAATCATGTTTCTGCTCCATCAAAGTCCACTGAGGGTACAATGACATAATATCTAGACATCACAACATACATCCCTCACTTAAAAATAGACCATGACCAAAAAAAAAAAATGTTCTATTACTGCAAAGATGCTCCCCATTTTGGTCATTGTCTCACAGCTGGGGCTCTGGAGAAATGTTCAACATCATCCAGGTGTCACAGAGTCAAACCTATGGAGGAGCTATACCTGCAGCAGCTCTGAACTCCCCAGGCAGCTTATGGTGTAGGTCTGTCTCACCAAACAAGGATTTTGAGATTGTTTGTCATACCTCCCAGACACTATGATTACAGGCCTGGCCCTCAAAGAAGCAGTGTGCAAATGCCCAAGGGATGACACTAGAATAAAGAGTTAGCCACAATGCCCAGGGTAAGTCAAGGGCTGGGGCACCTCTGCCACAGAAGACTGCAGGGCTGAGCCAGCCCAGTCCTCCCCTGGCCACCTCTCAGCCCTCCCCTGCTGCCCACCCTTCCTCCCCTCCCTCCCTCCCTCTGGTTTCTAAGGCTGCACTGCTCTAATAGCGCTTTGAAGCTGCCCTCTAAGCACCGTTTTATGGTTTGTTGACCCTCCACGTATTTTCATGCCTTTGAGCATTAACTCCTGATATACTGCCCCCTTATCCTCTCTGCATGAATGCCTCCTCTTTGCAAAGTTTTCCTGAGCATCCAGCTGTAATGATTTGTTCCTTCCTCTTCCCTTTCTCAAGACACATATTTCATTTTCTCAAGAGGTCAGTGCATTCACCTGGTCCCAAAGCCAGAATATAAATGGGACTGCACGAGGCATCTCCTATCACCCGATTCTCCTTCCCACTGGTGGGTTCTGTGCTTGTGAAGTATTACTTGTAAGTAGGACAGACGGGCATCATCTCTCCTCTGGAGTCACACAGTGATGGTGCATGAAACTGCTTTTCTTCCCTTAACCATATGATGTGGAGGGGTCCTTTCTAATCAGTCCGTGAATATGTTAATTCACTGTAGATTATTTTACTGTAGGGCTATTGTAAAGTGCATTTTATCTGTCTCCTACTAAGGAAACTTTAAGTTGAGTTTAACTTTTACTATTTCGAGCAATAAAGTAATAAAATGTCTAAAAATCATTTTTACAAGTAGGCACTAGTCGATCTGCAAAGTAGATTATGATTACTCTATTGGAGAGTTTGAAATTTTGATAAACATTTTCAAATCTCATGCATATAGGCAATAGAAACTGACAGCTTCTTTTAGTAACATGGGAAGTGCTTATTTGCTCCACATTATTGATAATAATGCAATATCAATTTGTACATCTTAGTTCATTTCAGTAGGTGATATATAATTAATTTGCATTTATTTTATTGTGTTAAGATTGAATGCCTTCTCATATTTTTAGGGGTGTCTTTCCTTTTTAATGAATGATACAGTGACATATTTCTACACTTTTAACTGAGTAATCTTATTCATTTAGGCAAATGGTCTTTACATATTAAAGAATTTAGATCTCTTTCCTGTTATCAGATCTGGAATTTTCCCCCAGTTCTGTTGTTAACTTCTGATTTTCTTTGCCTCACTGTGATCCTCCATGTTGTCTATTGCCCATTAACCATTGATTATTAAATTTCTATAGCTTTTGTATTTACTATTAGACTTTGACAATAGAAGAGTAGATGTCCTACTCTATGTCCCATTCCCTGTATATACTACCAACAACACCAGATACCTGGGAGTCAGCAACACTTTCTTTATGGATGAATCAGAAGCATTTGCTAGTTTTTCCTAGAAATGATGTCCAGTTGGAATAATTAAATTTGTGTAAACTACACACAACAGCATCGTCTCACAAGGGCTCTTCTTTCCCTTTCCTAATCTACTGATATTCAACTGAATGACAACAGGCTTAAATGATTCAACAGACTTTCTATAGAGTCATTTAAAATAGTTCTGAATGTATGTGTGCAAATGCATATGTGTGTGTGTGTGTGTGAGCATATGTCTGTGGGGAAAGCTCATGCAGCCACGGAAAGGCCTACATTTCTTTTCTAATCTGTAAAATAAGTAAATGCCACAGTAAAGCCTCCAGGTGTGCGCTGGAGAGTGTACCAAGACTCCTAGCCCTGAAAATCTAGAGACAACAACCTTGTGGCACATGCATACAGAATTCAAGGAAATTAGAGACCCTTTCTTCAGGAAACCCAAAATCAGACAGGACCACATCTACTTGTTCCTTATTTTCCTCCCACAATAGGAAGAGACCTATTAGGTTTCCTTTTAGGTGCCCCTTTTAGGACATCATGTTGCAAACAGTAAAAACACAATCCTGATAGTAGCCGGTGGTTCTCACACTGTTGCTTCCCAAGGTTCTGCAGCCAAGGACCCTCCTGGCTGCCTAACAGCACAGGCTATTCCCATGGGTGGGCAGTGGTAGGAGGAAGGGGTGATACCCACAATCACAGGCATGTGTCCCACAGTTTTCTCTCTGCTTTGCACCCTCATGAGGAGCCAAGATATCCATTTGTTTCCTCCAGTGTGGGGGTGTCCAGCTGGCAGGCAGTGGCCTAGGGATGCCACTGCTTCCCCTTGGGTCGCTTTTCCTTGTCCTCTTGCCCACTGGAGTTGCATAAAAAGAATAACCACTGGCCAATGGTGCTGAATAGCCCTCAACGTGCCAGGGCAAAGACCCTTTCTCTAGAAAATGATATAAAGCATATGGAAGGAAACGAAGAACTCGTCAAAATTATTCCACTGTGAAATTAGTTACATTCCACCAGAAACTATAGTCACGCCAAGGGTTTATTTCTTCAGTGACTCTCACATAAACTGCAATCGGGAAAAAATCCTGAGTTCAGCTTCATAAGCCGGCAGTGCCACTGGCTACCTCCCCCCATTCATATTTCATTATTTTTGGTCCATTGCAATTTCTATGCAGCCCTGGTGAATATTTCTTTTGTTCTGAATGAAATATTCACACCAGTAAGGTCTGCGGGGCCCCTGTCACCATGGTAATTAACACAGTCACCGATTAAAAATACTACTTAAGGTAACTCACTTCCAAACAGAAAACACATACAAAGATTATCCAGCAGAGAGCTGCCAAATGTACTGTAAACTGGAAGGGTTTCAATATCCCTTAAACACTCGGCTAGGGGCAAACAGAACCACATCTCTACCGTCAGCCGAGCATGAAACTCTGAGATTTGTTTCAGTTTCCATCCAGTCTCTGCCAGTTCAAATGCCAGGCTTCCACAGGGTAAATGCATATTTCCATTTCTGCTGGCATTGTCTACTCTCTCTCTCTCTCTCTCATAAGCAATAGTTTCGCCTCTCAAGGATACTTGAGCCTTCTATGAAAGAACATTCTGGAAAGGTCTGTGCTGTGATTCTACTCTCTCCCCACAAAGCCTTTCTTCCATGCACACAGTGTGCCAGGGCACTCCATCCCTTTTCCCAGGAAAGTGTTCACACAATACACACACACATATATCTAGAGGGAGAGAGAATGAACCCAATCTGGAAACCCAGTTCCAAAATGCTTCAGTGGAGCCCATTTTTGAACAAATCTAGTGCTCTTTCTCAGTCTGTCACTCAGAGTCCCCAATACAGCCTGGATGACCTGGTCCCTTATAGTGTCACTAGTCTGGTTCTCCCATGCTGATGCTCAGATCCTGACCCCGAGTCCACTCATTCAGTGTGGGCCTGGGACGTCGCGTCTCCAGGCAGGAAGGGAGGAGCCAGCATCACCTTGTTATGGGCCACGGGGCAAGGTGGCCGGAAGTGCCTCTCAGAGCTGTGGGGAGAAAAGTCTACAGGCACTCCAAACATGGGCTGAGCCACCACAGTGGCTGCAAAGGAACACTGCAGAGAGTCAGATAGACAGAAACGGGGTATCCCGGGGAGAAGAGGCTGGAGGCCTCACAAAGCTGCTCCTCTCTCAGGGGGAAGTGGAGGGGCTCAGTCAGGTGAGGGACCCACTGCCCGCCCCCCACTTCCCCCGCACTTGGGAGGTAGCTTCCTCCTGTAGGGACACTTGGCCGCGGTTCTAATCACGCCTTCCCACTCAGCACTCTCACCCCTGTACAGGGGTCAGTGACCTCTGCCCAGTCAACCTCTGCAGAGACTTCCTCAGACCATGTCTCCCAGTCTTGGGCTTACTGGTCTCCCTTTTTCGTTCCCACCTTAGCACTGCACGCATTTGTTCTTTCTTGATATCCCTTCAGCAACCAAAAACCCAGACACGTGGTTGTCACTCAACAAATACTGTGACTGTCTTGGTACCCATGTGGGGGACAGATATTTGCATGAGGTGTCAAAGGAGGCAAAGGATGTCCAGTCCTAACACACTTTGAGGCTCTCTCCTAGGGCCTCTCCTAGGGCCTGCGTGGCCTACCAGCTCCAGGTATTAAAGGGCAAACTATAAGCGCTCATCTTCCCTGGAATATTTACTCAAGATTCCTCCTGGGCCAGCTCCATCCATGTGTTAATTTTTCAGAATAAAATTCCTGATAATGTTGAGACAGATAGAAGGAGTTGAATAAATATCACCACTGAAACATAGAAATATCCATTTTGATATTCTCCTTGGTGTCTCGTGATATGTCCAGGAAACCATTTCATCCCACAAGAAAAATCTGAAATCAAGATTAAGTTGGGTTGCATCTTGATTAAAATTGGATACATTTTTACTTAATTTAACTGTATTTCTCACACTAGTGTCCTTTTGTTGAGCTCATCATTCTGGAAATATGTGCTGGAAAATATGTATTTCTCCCAACAGTGATAAGATCCACAGGAAAAATCTTAGAGCAGCAGGTTTCCTCCTGGATGTTCTCTGCCTTAACAACTATGAAGATTGGGGTCAAATTCTCAGTTAAGCAGCAGCAAAGTCTATTGGACATTACAAAATATATTTAATTGTTAAATATTACCCCCAGATTTATTTTATTTTTACTGCCTTGGTCTCCATTTTTTTTTTACTTGAAAAGAAAAAGTTATCTTTTTTATAGAAAACTCCTATACCTGTTTCAATGCTTCTAATTTTAATTGAGTAACATTAGTTTACAACACTTTATATCATTAAATCCCTTAAACCATGTAGGGTCTAAATAATAAACATGTAAACTGAAGTGAACCACTCTTACTTACACTTCAATGTCCTAAAGCCAAATATCTTACACAGATGTACAAGATTATTAAATAAAAAAAGAGTTCATACTTCCATGTAACTTTTCTTGAAAGTAGAATGATTTTAAAACTAGCTGGAGGGAAGTTCTATTTACTACAGAGAGGGGAGCCACTTATTCCTTTTTATCTCAAAAATGGTAAGACAAATAAAACTTTCACCTGCCCACCTACTTCATTTCAGGAATTCTATCATAAAGTGGAAAGGCAAAAAATCTTGACTTTCAACATTTTTAATAATATTTACAGAGCTGGAAGATGTTAAGGAATACAGAGTGGTGATATTTATTAAGAACCTTGTTTTTCAAAAACAAAGAAATCCACTGAGAAAATAAAACATAAATATGATACACAGCTAACTATTCAGCTCTTCAGCACTGAGAAGCTCTTTCTTGAGGACTATATTTCACAATATGTAGTTCTTTCACCAAGACAAAACAAAAACAGAATTTAAAGTTGATTAGCAGCAAAATTATCGCAAGTGTAATGAAATTTTGCCATAACTTCTGTTTTTATAACTTTCATATTCTCCGTAATATTATGACATCTATTTTTGTTTTTATGTGCATATTTCCATTTCAAATTAAGATGTTCTTCAAATTAATATTTTGACTAAAAAAAAAAGTACGAAGAGGCCAACACTTGATGTAATATTACACAAACAAAACCTATTCTTTTAAAGATACATATGAACAAACTTTCTATGAGGGTTTTTATGAACTCATTATTTAAATGTGTGGAGGTGAGCAAATGTTACTTTATTGCTGACTTAAGATGTTTAGTGTGTGGGCAGAGAATGTGGAAGCTGTTTATGAAGAGAAGAGCATGTCACCTAAATTAATGTGGTAGCTTCACCTCATAAGTCAGCGCCTCCATTCTGCTCTGCCACACCGCTGGAAAGAGGAGAGGTCAACACTCCACTCATTTAGAACATACTGAGCCTATTTATCTACCATGGGGTTCATAACCGTTCATGCAGTCAGGATCCAGTACAGCTCAGATAACTACCTTCTTTAAGGAACCACTTATTCAAAACAATGAATCAGCCATTAGATTTGAACAAATACGTCAAAGTGCTTCTTGCTGTCCTCTTGGCCATGATTAGTCTACCAATGTGAACACAGCAGTCCCCTCTAGACACAGGTGTCAGTATTATGAAACAGACTCAACTCAATGTAGCTCTTTCTTCTCCACATGTTCTTTTCAGAATCTCCCCAAATCCTTCAAAAGCAACATGAGATTTCTGTGCTCCATTAGACTTGAGAACTAAATTCCCTGATGCAGAAAGAGTTCTGAATTAATCATGGTGGCCAAGTTCACAAAAAGCAGGAAGTGGGGACTGGCAGTGGGGAGTATCAGAGAAAAGGAGGTGCTGAATGTGCCAAAAACACTTCAAGTGGTCATGACTTCCCTTTTGGGTTGTTTCTCTGAGGGCAGTCACATGTTATGAGCACTGGGGTAAGGACTACAGCACCGTTTCTGAATATTTAGATTTGTAATTGTTCCTTAAAGGACCTAATTAAAGATTGGTCATAAAAATAACTAAGTTCTGGACAAATGGTTCTCCTGGACCCTGATGGGGCAACTTCTATCAGTAAACATGTTCTTGATACTGTTTTGTGCCCATTGTTGAACAAAAAGTGGCAGCTTCAATCTGCTTGTCCACAAGTCAGCTCATTCAGCACATTCACATGAGGCATGGATTCTATTGAAAAGTCAATGAATCATGGGTGTGAATGCAAACTGGCCATGTGGATGTTCTCACTTGCTTTTCCATTATTTGATGTTTTCAAAACTATGATCTGAATTCATTTCTATGGCTAATTACCAAGTTAGAATTATCAAGTTGCAGAGACGAGGAAAAGTAAGACAGTAAAGAAAAACTCAAGATAGGAACATCAGGGTCACCCACTTCCTGATGTCCCACAGAGATTTATGCGTGTTGAACCTTTTCTACTAAAGTCTTTGATTCCAAATAAAATTACTTCTCTAGAAACTTCTATAAGATGACTTAAAAATCATCAAGTACCAGTGGTACATAAAGCCAATGATAGCTTTCCAACCACACAAAGATTAAAAGAATAAGATCTCTGTTGTCAAGGAGCTCTGGGTCCTTGAGAAAGTCACCATGAATGCCTTACAGGTGAATCAATTCTTCTGTCACTGTTGGTGACAGACCCTAAATAGCTGAGATGGCAGAGTATCAAGAATTTTGAGATGGAAAGATAAAGAATGTAAACTAGAAAAGTTATTGTAAACAAGATACGGAAAACTTTTTTTGTTAACTAGTTTTTAAAAAACTAGGGACTAATTTACTATAATGACTTTTTGAGACTGCAGTGGCACCACTGGCTTTTCTAAATCAGAGATAGTGACCACCTGCCTACATTTTCCATTTTTTTTACTTATTCTTAGGCTTTAAAATGTTAATTGTCTTTCAGGTTTGTGTTTGTCTTTTTTGAAGTTTAACAGACCTTCGCCCTGTGTCCCTCTACCTTTTGTTAATGAAGTTGCCTCATGGCTCATATCTCCATTTGGCCCCCAGCTGTGACTGGGTAAGTCTCTTCTCATAATTCATTTCTCATACCTTGCTTCTGGGGGCCAACATCTGGTGCCCAACATGGGGCATCTTCATCTTCATCTCTCTGCTACCTTGCCTATTCACTCTTAATTTCCTTTCCAAAAGCCATTAAACTCCTTCAGCCCACTAAACTAACTCTAAGATCACCAAAAACTAGCCGAGGTCCATCAAACTTAGTAACCATATGTTAGAGTGGGGGGGGCTTGGTCTTATCTAGACCAATATTAGTTTTCAACAGTAGGCTCACTTTTATCTATACCTATCAAAAGAAGAAAGACTGTGAAAGAGGCAACATTGGAAGGGAATTTGTGAAACTCATAATTGTAAAATAGACTGTGATTCTGATACATGCAAACCAAGGTGTGACCCCGACTGTCTCATCAGCTGAGGGCACAATAACATCGCTGCAGGACTATTTACCTTGTGTGAGCAGCGCATCTCTGCATCGTGAGCTGGCTGACTGGAATCTGTATTGTTAGCTTTTCATCATCCTTGCTCGCTTTCATTTCTTTTTGATAAATACCTCCATTTTGATAAACATTTTCTAATATGTCTGCATTTCCCCACAATTTTAATCACTGTAGGCCCCTCCTGGGCGATTTGTCCACTCTCAAAATTCAACGTCACTGCTCTATTACTCGCTTGGGGAGGGGTGGGGAGTCACAGACCTGGGCACAACCAAATTGGTTTCCCTTCTTCTCCATAAAACAGAGCTAACAAGATCAGCAAGGTGGAGAAGGACACTAAATAAAGGGGGGGGATCACAAAACAAGGAGAGGAAAATCAGCGGGACTCCTGAGCTTGTTGAGGGAACACTGTCCCAGCTGAGGGAGTGGGGACCGGCCACAGGATGTCTCTCTGTCTCCCGTCCCTGTGCTCTTCACACCACAGAAAGCAGCCACACCCTTGGCTCCAACCTCAGTCCTGTATTCAGATGCACCCAAGCACCTAAGATATCCATGTAGATGAAATGAAGGGCACTCATTTAGCTGCTGCTGCAGCCAAGAAAGCAAGTGGACAAAGGGGCTGTGGGGGCTTTCCAGTACAGAAGCAGAGAAATCGGGCCGACACATGGTCATATGAATGGAACACACACTCGCTGCCCCTCCCTGTCGCCTTCTCACTCCATCACTGTCCCCTGGGATCTGCGCTGCTTCACTGCTGCTAGTTCTACATCAGTTTGCCCTGGTGTGTTTATGTTGTGACCTCTCTCTTGGAATAAGAGATGGGGGTGAGGGCCACTAGTCTCCTGAAAAGTGGACTCCACCTACTGGTCACTCTGTCAATTGATCCCAGGCGCTAGCAACTCATCACTGTATGTGCAATAAACGGAGCAACAGTGCAAAGCCAACAAGAACAAGTGAATTTGGTTGTCATTTACTCAATTGCAGAGGATAGAATGGAGGTGAAGGGGGTACCGCTCGGAGAGTTTTCAGGTTTCCATGATCTTGGCCTCAGCAGAGTTTGAGGATACACTTTGGGTCCTTGTGTGTTCTAGATTTTCATAGACTTCAAATTTTACCATACCCCCTCCTAGCCTGCAATTACTATAAGTTTTTCTTATCTTTGCATATCCTTGAGGAAAAAAAAATTAATCTCTTTCCAGAAACTTTTCTTCTCCCCCCCCCCCACTGGTATAAGTTTGAGCTGAAATTTTAATCTCTCCACTTCAGCAAGTACATTTTTCAGTTTTCAAAGCTGACAAGAAGATGGCTAAATGTGACACAGGAAAACAAAATGAATAGGTAGAATTATCTACAACTTATGTCTCCCCAAGCACAGGGATCATCTCTGATTTTCCTTTTGTATATCTTCCTGTTTGCCTAATGTGGTTCTCACATAGCCAATTCTCAGAATTTCTCAGTGAACTAAATCAGACAGGACGATACACACCATGTGATTTCATTCCTATATGGCAAAGAAATAAATGATGAAAACAAAAACAAACTCTTAGGCAATAGTAGCAAAATAATTCTTACCTAAAGGAAAGGGAGTAGGGGAAAGGTAAGTGAGTTAAAAGTGGTTCACTGTATGGTGGGGAATGGAATCTAGCCTTTGGTGCTGAGCAAATTGTTTATATTGATTTATAAGGGTGTACAACTGAAACCTATATAATGTTATAAACTAATGCTACTTTCACAGAAAAATGAATATGTTTGTGTTGTAAAGATAGAGTAATTATATTTTGTCTACCTATCTCTTCCAATATGGTCTCCAGGGAAATAATAGACCCTCCCTCCTCCAACTTCTCAGGACTAAATCTGGAAAAGTGGGTTTACAGAAACAAATGTCAGTAAGATAGTTAGAGATCAGAGATTTTTAAAGAGTGAAGTCTGGTCAGTGATTTAATTCACAATGCTTTTTCAAGGAGAAAAAGGGTAAAGCACAGAGAGCTTTCTGGTAGGAGCTGACTGACAGATTCTCTCTTGCCAAATTTGTCAATGAATCTCTTCATGACTAGGTCTCAATTAGTTCAGCTCTCAGTTGAAGCAAGTTGAACCCCCATGATCTTTTGTATGTTGGGTGAAAGTTCTAACTAATATGTTAATGTTTATATAGTAACCAATGAAAAAGAAATACCCTAACAGGGTCCTAAAATTTTGCCTTTAATAATCATTCCATTATTGTGATAATTGAAATTAAAAATATAACCAAAAACAAGGATCTTATTTATCTCCTTGCCCAGAGTCTCATCTCCCTTCATTTTCTCTCTTCTTGTTTACTCAGATGAAACTTGAGTCTGTGTACTTTTGGTCTCACCAGTGGGGTTGCAGCCCTGATTTCTCAACCTCAAACAGCCTTTCCAGCATGTCTGATTGTCCCAGTATTTTTATGATTTTTAGTTTCTGTATCCTAATCTCCCAGAATTCCATGTGTAGCATATCAGCACATCTCCACACCTATCTGTAGCTAATTTTACCTACAAATTCTAAAAAATCCTTTCATTCCCATGAACCTGGCTATGGTGCAGTTCTCCTACCTGAAAACTAATGGGCACACATGATGGTGGTCAGCAGTTGTCCTCTCTGACACTTCTACATTATGTTCAAAGGCAAATCCCTTCATCCTCACTTCACCTGGAAGTCCCCTACTGACAGAATATAGGCAGAAGTGCATCTCCATGCTCCCATTCTTTACCAGGCAGAACATGAGGTCTTTAAGACTCGTCCTACTAAAAGAAGTTTTTCATTTATTCTACAAATAACAGAATAGAATTGGAGATGAAAGTGGAATATTTTCTAGGCCATTCTCTTTATCAGAACACCTCTAAAATTGTTCCCAAATGGAGGGAGGAGACATAAAAATGATAATCAGGTGGAATTCTGACATCTCTACACATTTTAAAATCTTTTTTCCTAAGAAAAGTTGTATCAAGTATAGAAAATAAAAGGAAACTGAAAAATAGGAATGAAGGATGCATTTAGTTATGAAAGTCAGTCAATGTAGATGCAAGACATTTAGGAATAAACTATAACTGTGATTGACAAATGGATTTCAAATTGGTAAGCGACACAAGAAAGAAGATTACCTACACTAGGGATGTATAAATTCCAGCTACTCTAAAAGGAGCTGTTCCTCCTGTTGCTGTTGTTTCTCTTGTCCATTGTGCATTTTATTAAATGCACAGATGCAGAAACCTGAGTTCAAATAATTGCCAGAACTCACCTGGGCTCTCTTTCATCCCATCTTACATTTCTAAATCACATTTATTTCATAACGTTAAGCTCAAGCCAGATGAAATCCCTTGACAAAAGAATCGAACACATCCAAATTGATCTCCTAAGTAGATCAATAGAAACTTAACTGAAATGGATTGGGGGTTTTATCAAACTTGATGTAGTAGAACACTAATAAGATCACTCCCAATTCACACATATGGAACTAGGTTCTCAGCACAAAATTGATCTGATTACAAAGGGTAAGTGACCACCCTTAATAATAGATTAAGGTGGTAAAGAATTCTCTTTTAATATGAAATTATTATTTTTTTCTCTTAAACACTTGACGATGATTTTCACTTTTCTTATAGTGAATTCCATTTTGTACATGGAATGGCTACAATTTCAATCAGTTGACATGATTTCTATTTTTAGAAATGGCTAGAATGGCTACAATTTCAATCAGTTGACATGATTTCTATTTTTGTAAGTCAGAAGCATCTTCTAGAGTATTTGCAAAAAGGAATTCTGTCTCAGACAACAAAGCCAAGGTGATACATATGTATTGGTCCAGCAAACCATAACATCCCTAAAAGCTTTTTGCCAAATAACGCAAATATTAGTTAGTAAAGCTATCAATATGGCAGAGAATTTTATATATTTGAATTATTAGTGGTGTCTGTTTGTGACCATTAGTTTTATAGGTCAGATACAATTTTCTTAGAAGATCTTTGACAGGCTAGAATCTGTAAATGCTATTCATTGAA
Organism: Uropsilus gracilis; assembly: GCA_004024945.1. Lineage (NCBI taxonomy): Eukaryota > Metazoa > Chordata > Mammalia > Eulipotyphla > Talpidae > Uropsilus > Uropsilus gracilis. The sequence continues at coordinate 105,370 of PVHY01000613.1, read as the reverse complement.
TTTACACATGACAATTTCATGACGAATTGCCCCTGTTTTTGTAGTAACGAAGACCTGCATTGTGCTGAGAGTTGGCTGCAGAGGGCTCAGAACAGCTCTCACTTTTCTGCAATAGAGAAAGTATTGCCGTGAAATTATTGCCATGAAGTACTGCCAGTGCTTTTGTTGGGTATTTTGCTAGTGGGTGCTTGTGTAGGTAACTTTTCTGAATCTTTTCTTCATGAGAGCATAGAATAATGGATGGCTCATGACCGAAAACTCTTTCAAAAATCCCCTCCTCTTTTCTCCTCTCTCTGTCTGTTTGTCTGTCTGTCTGGTAAATGAACCCAAGAGCAGAAAGCCTCTCAATAGCTAGGAAAATGTTCCCAAAGGTAGTGTAGCTGGATATACCTCACCTCTCAAAGCACCTGTCTCCACCCCCTCTTCTGATTACTGCTGGGGTTCTATTTGTTCTCCAATCAAGGAAAAAGAAGAGTAAGACTAGACATGTGGTCTGCTCTGGTACTTCAGGTTTTAAAACCTAGATGGTATGGAGAGACAACTGCGTCTACAACATTCTCATTTGGGCCCAAGAGAAGCCACAGAATTCCATGTGTACAGATGGAAGACTGGATCTAAAGTCTGAAACTCCTAAATGTCTTATTTCCATGAGTCACCTTCTCTGTTCACCTTTGTCCAGAAATAAAAACTGAAAATATAAAGGAGGCTAACTTATTTAGAGACTATTGGGCTATCTGTGGGTTCCCTAAGACTAACACCACAGAAAAATCACCCTAAGATGTTTTTATAATAGAAACTCTGAAAAATATAAAAATGAACAATGGACTGTACATATCTGTGAAATGATTTGGAATTCCATTTTTTCTAGTGTTTTTTCAAAGTAACTGTATTACTTTTTGATTAAAAAAGTAATCTTCTGCTTATTGTAAAATTTCTTTAAAAATGAAAAATCTGGTAAACCCCCCAAACTAAAAAAATTAACTTGCATAGTTCCATGTACCCAAGCACCTACACTCCACTTAAGTCTTAAAATTCCACAACTGAAATATTAAATGCGAAATTTCTTTCTGTTTCTGGGTCAAAGGCCAATGGTGGTCAAAGGAGAGGTCATTTCATTCCAGGTTGACAAGAGGGAGAAAACAGTTACCTCAATGTCTGCTAAGTGCTGACTGGCTCCATCTTATTCCACTCACCCATCTCTCCCTGGTTATGTGTAAATTATCCCAGATGGGGAGAGAGGGTGACTGAGTGGCCCCTGAGCATCCCTGGGAAGGAGAATGCAGGGGGTTCTGGGTCAGACAGGGAGAGTGCCTATCCATTTTCAAGTGGATAGTAATGCAAGTTCTCCTTTGAGTCACACATCCCCCGAGGCTCATTAAGAATGTCTATCCATCGCTCCTTGAATAAGGAGTCAGGAGGTTGTGTGGGAACCAGGATTTGAATTCCTTTGAGAGACCAAAGCCATAGTAAAGGATGTGACTTGAGTGCAGATGGGGAAAGCAGAGCAGAGGTGACATATTATTCCAGGTCAGAGATGATTCGTGAGAGAAAAGGGAGGTGGTGAGAAGTGAGGGATAAAGAGATCAAACATTTCTAGTTCCTTTCTTTCAGATTCCCTCATGGAGAGAGGCTTCCACACCCCCACCTGACTGAGCTTGGACCTTCTTAGCCAATGAGATGTGTGACAAATAGAGAGAGTGGACGAGATGTCAAAGCTGCGACTGGTTTGTGTGCACCCCTTCTCTGCAGTAACAAAGATCCAAACAGGAAAAACTCCATCCTGAGGAAATACTATGGGTAGAACCAGAGGTACCCAGTGAAGAGTATTGGCCTGAGGCCAACCATTATAAGTTATAAGATTCTGTTTTTCCTCATTGCAGCATAGAAGAACCTTTTATAACCATGTGCCAAAGCTTTTCCAAAACACTGGGAGATATAGGTGTGACAGCAACAAGGACTAGAGTAAAGCACCATGTTAGTGCAGAGCTAGAAAAGAGACATTTTGCTTCTATGTTTTACCCAAGAGTTTTTTCAGTTTGCTTGTTTTTTGTTGTTGCTGTTGTTGTTTGTTTGTTTGTTTGTTTGTTTGTTTTTAATGTAAGGTAAATTTCTAGAAACTGCATAGTCAGTGTCTACCCATATATTTGACATTGATTTTGCTACTTTTCATCAACAAAATAGTATGAACATTTTTCATGTTTTCAGTACTTTTGGAAATTAGCATTTTTAATGTTTATGGTTCTACCCCATTTACTTATTTATTGTGCCACTAACATTTAGATTGTCTATTATTTACCCTTGCCAGTGATACTATAAAAATGTCTTCATCTTTATCTCCCATTTGCTGTTCAAATTTTGAGTATGTAATTTTGCAACCTTAGTTGACTGAATTTTGCTTATTAAAATCTCTTTTTGGATAGCCTTTTGCATTCAATGGAAGCTCATTATATGCACATATTATGTTTATTATTTTCTCTTAATTTCCCTTGATACTTATTGCAGTAAATTACACAGAACTAATACATAGTAATTATAACTAGCCAAGTAACCAAATAGCTATAAACATACTTTTCTCTGACTCTTACAGAGATAACTGACAGGATGGTGGAATGTTTTCATAACAAAGCTGCCGAATGGTTGACTTAGCAACATAAACATTCACATGTATTTATAGGATGACTAATTCTCCCATATAAATTGAGCTTTAGCCTACACTTGATATAATACACTCTCCTCATGGTTCTTTAGGATATTTTCATTGGCAAAACCAATATCATAATATATCCAAATCCCAATTTCCTGCCTCATTCAAGAGCTAAACATGATTAAACACAATAAGATTTTACAAAGTCAATAGAAAAATAATGCAAGTAAAAAAAGAACCCTAAAGTCTATATAATTAATCATCTGTAAATGATACACATTCATACAGACTATCTAAATAATTTTCAAAGAGGGTCATGAGAAAGTAGCTTCCCTCAAATTATCTGAGAAACTCTTACAATTAGACTCTAAATTCATCAAAGGTAATTATGTCTGAGATAAGAGTGGGGGCAGTAGTCCGGAATGATAGCCAATTTTCCCAACATGAGCCAATGTGAGTTTCTTTTTTTGGAGATCAGGTCTCGTTATTTTTGCCCGTGGAACCGCAGGCTCACGTTGCCCAGGGTACCATAGACTCAAGCAATCCCCAGCCTCAGCTTCCCAGGTAGCTAGTATTACAGGCGTGTGCTACCACACCCAGCTATTTTTGGGGGGACTAGGTCTTGCTATGTGCCCCCAGCGGGACTCAAACCGCCATCCTTGGCCCCGACTGTGGCTTCCTAGGCTGCCACCTACATGCATGTGCTACCATGCCTGCCACAACGTGAGTTTCTAAGAGAGGGAGACCCATGTTGAGGGCCTGAATGGAATAGGTCATCTCCTGGAGTGACAAGTGGGTGAAAAATTTGGGAGCGGGTGTTAGATGTGCACATACACAGGTGTCCATCTGTTGGTATGGTGGTAATTCCTTGCACTTACAACCTTTTTGGGGCAGCACTAATCCTGTTCATTAACTGGTTACAGTCTGTGATTTAAACTTAGAAAAGAACAGAAAAGCAGTAGAGAAACTAGAAAATGCCTTACCCAAGCAGTAAAGGAGTGAAAATAAATGCTTACACAATAACACACTTTAACTCATTTGGGGTAAGTGCTGGCCATTAAATATAGTCAAAACAGATACCATGCTGTGAGTTACAGGGTCTTAAACATGCCTTTAGTTGGTATTTGACTTGTTAGAGCATAATGGTGGGTGGGGAGAGGACTTTCACAATAAATAATAGAAGACAAATTCTAGGCCTGTCAGCCATGATTTCTTACATGTTATTTTCACTTAAACACTGAAGGAAATGACAAAGGCATAAATAGAATGGAAGTCAACTTAATGAAGTCTTTTTTTATTCAGTTCAGTAACACTGAATTGAACCCAGTGTGCAGAAAGGACAATTTAAGCCAATCCTCAGGCCTGGGCTGCTTGGATCAAAACTGAGACACACTTCGAGAATTGTCTTCGTTCCTGTGAGTCAATAAGGTCATCATCTCCATGTGATTCACTTTCTGTATTTTCTCAACTTGATGGTGTTGCAAGATCCTTTAAACTTAAAAGATTTATTCTTTAGTTGGTGAAGATTGTTGCGGATTAGTGCATAATGGATGACTCCACAATCGAGTGTGGCGACCAGTGTAACATGCAAAAGCCTGTAAAAATATGGAGACTGGGAGGCCTACAGAATGAATACTGTTACCTTTCAGCTTCCCCTGGCACTTCAATCTGAACTGCCACTGAATAAATACACTGTGTCATTGCAAAGACAAAGCAAGTCAAAGTGCCTACTACTCTCGGACTAGGGACTGTCTGTGAACAAAAGGTGATTCAAGGTGTCAGTTGGTTAATCATTTATTTAGCCATCTATGGAGGGTCTATCTTACAGCAGGCATCATGTCAAGAAATAATATAGTCAAAATAGCAAAAGCATCATGTGTGTATCTCTCAGGGACTGAGATATACAACTTGAACTACAAATTCCTAAAGAGTAAAAGTCTTTCTCAATCGTTACTGATTCCAGTGCCCTGTTCTATCTTAGTGTCATCTATTTCCAGAGCATTTCTGAACCATAGTTCCTTCATCATCTCTCAAGACTGGAAAATTCTGCCTGGAATCTCTGCCTTATTTCATATGAATGTTCTCATTTAAAACAAAACCTCTCTCCAGTGTGTGACACTGCAACTCACTATTATCTATCATTTGCAGACAAGATTATTGAATAGAACTTCCCACAATGGTGGGAATGCCCCTGGTGGTATGTGGCCTCTGGTAGTATGTGGCTGGGTACATTGTAAATGGGATTAGCACAATGGGAAATGTGATTTTTATTTAATTTCAATTCAGTTAAATTTAAATAGTCACATGTGTCTTGGTGACTTACACAGAGGAGTATCTCTCCAGAAAAAGTAGCTCTCCCAACAATTCAAGGACTTAGTAATCAAGACTATATTTGCAATTAAGTCATTAAGTATATCTTCATAGACCTCATTTTCTTCTTATTAAACATTCTAATCTCTTCATTAAAGAGCACATGCAGTTGAATTATCAAACCAAAATCCCATGAATCAGAGTTTCAAGGTTTGTTAAAACGTTGGGTCTTGAAATCATCCATGAAGGAGTCTGCACTTCTAGTGCCACTGCTCCCTTGTTACTTTCTGGCCATTTCAAAGTGTCTTCTGGCCCTAATGAACATATGAGGCCACTACTGTCTTCTGTAACTATGTTGTGTATTCAGGTATCTAATTTAATCATGAAAGAGCTCCATTTTATATCTAAATGCCTTTCATGACATTTCCTAGAAACCTGCAACCCCACATCCATGCATGGATTCAGCCTCCGGGAAGTTCATAAACTGCCCTAAAAATCACCCCTAGACCAGATGCAGCTGCTAAATGCATTTTCTAGACAAAAGACTCCTCCACTTCTAACAACCGTTAGAATGCTTCAGAGAGTTTGTACTTGGAGTGTTTACAGAAAGACTTGACTGGGTCACCTGTTCTTCCTTGGAGGCACTTTCCAGGTAAAGGAAACAAGTGGACTGTAGACCTGATGCTTAGCCATGTCATTCCTTCTCAAGAACTGAATTCATTGGTACTGAGTTGACACACAACAAGAAGCATCCATTAGGCAGCACAGGTGTGACTGTATTCCTCATTAAGTGTCACCCAAGACACAGTTCACATTTGCTCCAAGGTGAACAAACCCAGAGGATACTGGGAATGAAATCTCAGCACTATTTGCAGGTCCCTTTACTAAGAGATCTAATTTTTGAAGTCCAATTTGAAAGCCACTAGCTACCTGTCATGAAGACTTAGAACAAAAAAAAAAAAAAAGAAAAGGTAAAATCATTCACAAATAGTTGTTATACTAATTACTTGCTTAAATGAAAATAGTTGGGTTCTCCCAGTTAAAAAATGGGGAGAGGATCTAAAAAGAAACTTCTAAAGAGGAAGTCCAAATGGCCGTTAGGCACATGAAAAAATGTTCTCCATCATTAGCAGTAAGGGAAATGCAAATCAAAACCACAATGAGATACCATCTTACACCAATAAGAATGGCCCACATACAAAAAACAGACAACAACAAGTGCTGGTGTGGATGTGGAGAGAAAGGAACACTTTTACACTGCTGGTGGGATTGTAAACTGGTCCAATCACTATGGAAAGCAGTGTGGAGGACCCTCAAACTAATGAAAATGGAACTACCATTTGACCCAGCAATCTCTCTTCTGGGAATCTACCCAAAGGAGACCTCAATGTGGGTACAAAGGGACACCTGTGCTCGGATGTTTATTGCAGCACTATTTATAATTGCAAGAACTTGGAAACAACCCGAAAGCCCCAAAAAAGAGGACTGGATGAAAAGATGTGGTATATATATATATATACAATGGAATCTTATGCATCAATAAAAAATGACAAATTTGATGATTTTCTGGTAACATGGATGTACCTAGAAGAAATCACACTGGCAGAAACAAGTCAGAAGGAAAAAAACAGATACCAAATGGTTTCACTAATATATGGACAACCAAATGAAAGTGCACAACTGCAGGAGGGGACCAGTTGGAGTGGCCAGGGAGGGGAGGTGGTAGGGGCCCCCCAGGGACCTCAATGAAGTGATTGATGTGAAATATATATGTATAAATTAAAATTAAAAAATTAAAATAAAAGAAACACTAAAAAAAAGAAAATAGTTGGGTTCTATTATGTCAAATAAAATGCTATTAAATTAATTCCTTATTTATTCCTTATTTATTTTTATTTTTTAATGTAATGGTATTAAAGAATTTGTAGAAATAAACCCAGTTGTTTCTCTTGGGCAGCACTGTTCTAAAGCAACCTTCTCCAAATACCCTTCACTTTCACAGTTTAAAGTTTCCTCATGACATCTCCAAATTTCCAGTGATTATATTTCATGGCACTGTCATCAAATGCCTCCTCAAACACAAAATAACATACAGCTATCTTGCTGTATGTTAGCTCAGCCAAAAATTCATAACCTTTACTCATGTAAATAAAAGGACATATAAGTGTAGAAACACTACTGAGAACTCAGACCAGGTTAGGGCCCTCAGCAATCTTACTTCTCTTTGTCACCCTTTGTTCTTTCTGTTTTTCCTCCGGAACAAAACGATGTCTCTCTTTGTCAGCCGCCTTGCACCCTCTACTGGATAGGTCCAGAGTCTCTTCAAGGAGAGGACTCCTGGGGACATTTGACTTCATTTTTCACATTTGTGCACAAAGACAAATGTCACGTCGAATGTCAGCGTGTTCACACAAAAGGAGCTGTGGAGATCTTGAGACCGATATGAGAAGTGTCACGATACCATCCTTGAACCTTCGAGGACGATCTTGGTCAGGAACAAATGCACTTAGAGGCTCACCAGGCACAGCTGAAGCTTGCACAGCTCATAGGTGGCTTCAGTTAAAAAACATTAACAAAGAGAAAAGCAAAGTTCCAAGCCAGTGCTCGCCACAGACGCAAGGGGAGCGCAGGGTACCAGGGCATCTGCCCATCTTCCAGATGGGAGACACCGCTGCAGGCGCAGTCCTGGTCTCCAGCCACGGGGCACTTCAGCCAAGATGCCTCTGACTCCTCCCTGACGTCCTGCTCCAGACTTTCCAATTGTAAATTCAGTTGGATCCCCGAAACTCTCATTTGAGTAAAACCATATGGAAAAAAGGTAAACAGATAACCGTGAGAGCACAGTCCCTCTCTGGGGAGAAATGTACCCCTCGCAAATGAAAGCACCAGTGCTGTGCTGGAGGAGGTGCTGCACCCCATCTATTCACTCCACACTTTGGGGACATGAGGAGCTCTGCACAAAGTCATCGTGCCCTCCTCTGGGCCCCCAGACTCTCTTCTCCTGAGTTTCCTTTCCTAGTGAGTGCTCCTGCTCTTCCACATGGACCCCAACCTCCTACTGCAAGCTTCTCAGTCTCCCCTGATTATTTCAGTCCAACATGGCCTCAGCTCTGCTCCCCATAGCCGAGGACACCCACATCTACACCCCAGCACAACCCCCAGCAGGCTTCAGGTTCTGAGAGCACATATTCCACAGGCCCCACACCTCACACCTGAGTGATTCTTCCTCACACCTGACTGGGGATCCTCACACCTGAGTGATTCTTTCCTCTCCACTTCACTGAATTTGATAACATTTCTTTCCTTAAAGCCAGCTGAATTAAATAGCTCATGGTCGGACTGGTTTTTTTTTTTTTTTCTTTTGGCTTCTTTCACTCAGCCCACACCAACTTTATACATTTCCAGGGCTGCTCATGTATTTTTTTTCAATCTGTCCCTCGTAGTTGACAGAATAAAGGCCCAGCAGAGATGCTTACATCGGACAATCCCCCAAGCCTGGAAATGCATTCCTTACATGGCAGAGGGACTTTGTAGTAGACGATAAAGTCAGCAATTCTGAGGTGAGGGAGTGTTCTGAATCACACGGGTGAGCTCAACCCAATGTGACCCACCACAGAAAGAGGAAAGATAGGCACTGTCAGAGGAGATGTGACAGCAGGGATAGGGAGAGGGAGAGCTGAATAGTGGTGAACGAGGATGCAGGAAGGCTGGGCCAGGCCAAGCAAACACACTCTCCCCTGACAGCAGGAAGCAGCTCAGACACCTGACTTTCACCCTAAAGCCCCATTTCAGATTTTATCCCTCAGAACTATAAGCTAAAATGTCTGTGATTATTTTTTAATTTCTGTGTCACTGACAGAAGCCATGATATTGTCTCATGTGTACAACATAGTGAAAGCCTTCCGTGCACATCAGCACTGACTGCTAGTTTCACTTACACATTCAGTCCATCATTGAGTATTTGCTGAGTAATTGACATTTTCCAGCTACCATATTTGAATTAAATTGTAGAGACAAAGTGCAGAAGAACTGTTGTCTGAGTCCAAGTTTGTCTCTTTAGGGCTCACCTGAATGTGACAGGTGGCAGGAAGAACTGCTCCCTCCCATGCCTGATACTTACTTCCATGTAAAAGGAGCCAGGTCAGGCAAACACTCCTACTCTTATTCTTGATAATTACAAGAAAAAAACTAAGATGTGCATCTCATTTCTCTCTCGTGAGCCATCCTGATTTTGGAGGGCATCCTTATATTTGGCTGTGACTCTTAAAGGATCAGAGACCCTTGTGAAGAAAGCTCTAGCAGAAACGAGCCAGATGGAAAGGGACAGAAACCAAATGGTTTCACTAATATATGGTCAACCAAATGAAACTGCACAAGAAGAGAATGGGGACTAGCTGGAGCGGGTGGGAGGGGGAGGTGGTGGGTTACCCCCAGGGACTGAAATGATGTGAAATATAGATAAATAAAAAAAAATAAAATAAAAAATAAAATGGCCCAATGCTGCCATGATGAGTAGGCACGTCTTTCTAATTGTGGAGCCCAGAGATGCTTTACTATAGCTATGAATTCCATTCTCTTGCATTAACTCTGTCAACATTACAAGTGTATTTCTTCCATCTGCCATATGATTTTGACTTATATGTTGTTGGATTGTCTCATAACACATGTCCACTCACCCAAGCCCTTGCCTACAATCTAATGATCTCGAGATGGGTTGTCACCACCTCAGGCTCAGCGCTGCAGAAAAAGATGCTCCAATCTTTTTCAGGAAATCAGAAATCCAGCACCAAATTTATTCATTTATTCATTTATTTATCCTGGCTTGAATTCTCGGGGTCATCTTTGTCTCCTCCTCTGCACACTACATAGCAAAGATGGGCACCAAGTCCTTGTTTTCTCCATAGTTTCTCATCCATCTGCTCCTTTATCTCTGATCCCAGTCTCAACTTCTTCATGCTTCTTTTTTGCAAAAACTCATCGATGAGATTTTGCTGATTCCAGATTTTCTCATAAATCCTCTTGTTGAACTGATGCCATTTTCACTTTGACCCTATTATTCACTTTGACTCCTTCAGGCAGTAAGGGTCTACCATGAGAGGACATAGCACACCTACCCTTTCTGCATCTACTATCCTTTGTTCTATTCTTTCATGAACTAAAAGCATAGCATCCCTGCACAAATGTAAGTCATACATTCTGCCTTCACATTCAACTTTCCTCAATGTAAGCCATACATTCTGCCTTTACACTCAACTTCTACCCCTGTGACCATCTTCTCTAAGTGTTTAATGCAAAACGAAGCATCTCTCCTCCATAGTGCACTTGCCATGACAGCACAGATGCATAAGGAAACTCACACTCTGAAGTTGTATGGCCCTGTATCTTATTATGGATTTTTCTTTTCCTGAGCTGAATTATGGTGAGTTCCTGGGGCTGAAAAATCATGGTACATTTTCCATATCATAAAATTTACTGCTAATTATATAGCAGATACACAGCAAACATTTAATGACTTGTAAATAAAACAAAGTAACTGTCTCACCTAAGAGATGGTTTGGTTTAATAGTCTGAAACTAGAGAGCGATTTCCCATCAGAATCTCTCTTTCTGACCTCTTTGACTTTCTCTGTTGCCCCAGGCAAGCCATTTTAGCTATTTTGGACTCATCTTCTTAATCCAAAAATGGAAGTAAGTCATCTGTCTTATTCATAAAAAGTGGTGAGGAGTTGCCTAGTCAATGTGAAGCACATGGCTGATACAAAGTTTAATAAAAATGATAAATAACATCTATTACAAAATTGAACCATTGTTCAATTCCTTCTGCCCTTTCAGTCCTTTGATTCAATATTTTCTCTCTGAAATCTTAGAGCTTTAATTTGAGAAAGTGTTTTACTAATAATCATAGACTTTCTACATTAACCTTTTTTATCATTAGGCACACCTGGATGACATCAAATTATTCTTTAAAGGAAATCAATGTATCACTATAAGCGCATTGGAAACACCTGGTAATGGAGGTGCAGGTAAGGGAAACTTGGGCGTGAAAATTTTATTAGAGTCACCTGGCAAAAATAGGCGGTTTCCAACTGCAGTTCCCTTCACAGAAAGATCAACTGGCAATGATGCATAAAAAATGACTTTGTGATGATCTCAGACCTGGAGGTAAGTCTGCAAGACCCCTTGGACCTCAAAAGTCAAGAAACCACACATTATAAGGGTGAGAGGAGACGCTTCACATATCACCCCATCCTTCAGACTGATGCGGTGCCCCACCATGCCAGGCATGTCCCTGCTCCAGGAGGGAAAGGAGGACCAAGGTGGACACCCATATTTCCCTGGCACACCAGAGCCTTCCCAGGAGACCCATGTAGGCAGCCTCTGCGCTCAGAGTCCACCCATCAACAGATTAGTTGGCGACCATGTTGGTTCATGGTATTTGGTTGGCCTCCGGATCCAGTGGAGTCCACAGCCAGGGGTGTGCTGTTCCAGGGGCTGAGTCCCTTCTGGGGCCTCACCAGAGTGCAGTATGTCAGCAATGCCACTCAAATGCTGTAAGGCAACTCGATGTCTATAGTTCCTCCTATAGCTGACTTGTCAGAGAAGCCAGTCAACAGCACCCACCCCCACCAACTGCTGACCAGCAAGTTCACAGCCTGGGCAGCTGAAGAGTCCATTCTTCAGCCCTGTTCTGTCTATGAGCTAAGCCCACAACCTCACCATTGGCAGCACCTACACTCCAGCCTGTCTGCCAAAGAGCCCAGTCACCCCAGGTGCCTTGCAGCAGAGTTGAGGGCTCAGGCCAACGGCTGAGCATAGCCTGTGCTTCCCCAGGCAGAGGACCTGGCCAGCACCCACCTGATCTTGGAGTGTGGTTGGTAGCCCCCCAGCAGCCAGGCACAGCAGAGGCCCTGCTCTACCAGGAACTCCATTGACCTCACCCAATAGAGCAGAGCCAGGTCTCTGCCCCACCACTGGGCCCTGGCTGCTGCCCAGCCTGACCTCAGGGGTCAGCCTGGGATACCATGCAGCCAGGAACATAGCCTGATGAAAATGAACTCCAGAATCCTCAATGAATTATTACCATTGATGTCCATGAGAAGGATCAGACACAATGAGCAAGTGGCAGGTATCAGTGGGCTGTGTTGGTGGTACTACACACAGCTCCATCCCTGTGATTCATGGCACCAGAAGCATGGAAGATAAAGGTCTGAGGGTTTTAAAAGATACAGGAAAAAAAAAACAAAAATAGATTTGACATAGTAGAATATCCTTGAGTGGTAAAAATAACCCAATACATCTGGTTGTAATTAACATAATAAACACAAGAGACATCAAACCCACAGCTGACACCAAACTCCACAGTGAAAGGCTGAAGCTTTTCCAGTAAGATCAAGAGCAAGATAAGGTGTCCATACCCATCATTCCTGTTCCACATGTTACTGGAGTTCCAGCCAGAGCATTTAGGCAAGACAGAGAAATAAAAACATCTAAATGAGAAGGGAAATCAAGTTGTCCTTGTTTGAAAGTAACTGATGATGCTTAGTAAATTTTAAACATTCTATTGAAAAACCTATAAGATCCAATAAATTCAGTAAAGATGCAGGTCACAAAATAAATTTTTTTAAAATCTTCTATGCTTCAGTAAACTAATAGCAAACTACCTGAAAGAAGAAATAAAGGAATCAATGCTGCTCACAGTTACATCAGAAACAAACAAAATATTTAGTCATAAATTAAACCAAAGAGGTGAAAGATCTATGCACTTAAAATCATAGGGTGATGAGAAAAGAAACTGAAGAAGAGAAAAAAGGACAATATACCATATATGTGGGTCAGAAGAATTAATATTATTTTATATATATATATATACAACTTAAAGAAATCTATAGATTCAAAATAATGCCAAAATTCCCATGTACCTTTCAAATAAATGGTAAAAACAATTGTAACATATAGGAGGAACCACAAATGAGCCCACATAGAGGAAGGAGAACAAACTTCAAACTTCAATGTTCAAAATGTAATGGGATCCATTTGTTGGAAATTTTCCAAAATGGTATGCAGTGGGCAACAGGAAAAGATACAGGAAAAGGTGTTCAACTTCACTAATCATCAGGAAAATGCAAATCAATTCCATAGTGAACAATGGGCTCACACCCATTCACGGTAATGAGGTGAGTGTGACCATAGAGAAAAGAAGCTCTCTGCATGGTGGCTGGACATGTAAATGGGTGCAGCCAGCATGGAAAACTGGGGAGATTCCTCAAAAAATTAAAAACAGAATAACCATATGGTCTGGTCCTATTTTTGGAAAGACCTGAAGAAAATAAAATCAAGGTTTCAAAATAGTATTCCAGTCTCACATTCACTGCAGCATTATATAAAATTATCTAGATTTGCAAACAGTCTGTGTTTGATGACAGATAAATGATTACTGCAATAAATAATACATTCTATTAAGATACAGATATAAGTAAATTATACATTATTTTATAAAATACATATATATACAATATATAATAGATAGATGAACATTGTAGTCCATGCATTATATAATATATAAAATGCACATATATGTACTATAATATATATAAAATATTCTGTTATAGAACATCACACTCAGAAAGATGCATGTGTAAATATTATATGACATGTATATAGACACATGTGTGACTCTACATTGAGATGTATGTAGATCTACATATTGCCACATCCAGCATGTAGACATATATTGCACATGTGCGTTGCATGTGCACATATTATATAATACATATTAAAATAAATATTACATTATCCATTCAACTGTTACCAGACACTTAGGTAATATCTAGTTCTATCATCTATATTAACTTGTATATATGTTGATGTATATATAACAAAGTAAATATATATACCTATATTTGATGTATATATCTGATAATACAATACACATATCACATGTAAATATTACATATGCATATATATACATGTTACTACATAGTAGCATTTTATATACATATTAATAATGTAATATATACACATACATAATGTGTACTTTATTTTTTGATATATTTGTAGAACATGACACATTTTAGAGGGCATTATATTAAAATAAGTCAAGCAGTGAAATATATCACATACATATATGAGAACATTCATGGAATGGATCAATCAGTGGCTACCAGGGAATGAAGGGGGATGGGGACATACTTGAGGGTACAGATTCCAGCTACAAGATGAATAACTTCTGGGAACATAATGTACATTACGCTACTTGAAATTTAATATGTGCCAAGGTTATTGGTTTCCTTTTTTTACTGTACTCTCCAAAAAGTCACTAGGGGGTAAATGCTACTTAATCTCTATTTCAAGGAGAAGTTGAATCATCAAAAATTTAGATTTCCCTCTGCTTTACATGTTTCAAACCATCTTTTCCTACTTATTATAAGAAAGATACTTTATCAAGAATGTAAGAAACAATGCCTTTTCACAGCAAGAGCTTGACTACTCATTCCCTTTGCCATCAAAATTCAACAACCTACAGGGCTGAAGACTGGAGTGGTGAGGACAGAGTTGAGTAGGGGAGAAGGAGAGAGAAAGGGAGGACCTGCGAGGGTAAGGAGATGAACTTCCTGGTTATCTTATATTCTGGAGGTACGAGGTTTCAAGAAGAGTAAGGAAATACTCTTCCCATACAATCTAACAGATTGTTTAAATTTAGAGGTAATCAACCTGCTTCTAAGAAAAGTTTATTATGAACTCTAATGCAAAAAACTCATTCTCTTATTCATTTATTGAATTTATGAATTTAATAAGCATTTACTTCCTCTACACTTTAGTCAATAAAACCAAAAAAAAAAAAAAAGAAAAAAAGAAAATTCCTGCAAATCCAGGCAGAGACAGGACTTCAGTAAATTAGTTGCAATGGTGTACAAGGAGTTCTACAAAAGACCTGTAACCTGATGATGAAGATGGTGGCTGGAGCCCTGAACCAGCTTTGAGAAGGTTTCTGTAACAAGAGACTTTTAAATTCAGTCTTGAATGTTGGGTGAATTTCCTAATTGGGGAGTAAAAGGTAGAACAGGGGAGCAAATTACAATCCTGAAGAATCTGCAGTGTGTTCAGGGAGGTAATGGCATCTTTTCTTTGCTAAACTACATTCAATATGGCTGCAAAGATGTGGAAGTGGTGATCTGCAGTTGGATAAGCAAGGTGGCAGATTATGGAAAGCCCCTTATGTTACAAAGAGTTCAGATTGTAATCATAAATACACAAACAAGAAAACCTTGACATCTCGATTACATGTGTGTCTCAGGAAGAACTTTCTGGGAAAATATGCGGACACAATTCAAGACAGACATGAGTCTCTTGCTAAGAGATAAGAAATAAAAAAATCTCAACTAGCACAGGTGAAAATGGAAGTGAGAATCTGCAGGATAATTCAGACAGGTGTGTGGCTGTAGGTCAAGTGGGAGAAGTGTTACCACTGACTGTGTTACTGAGCCTGCCACCATTTTTAATTTTCAGTGGAGGAAACTGAAGATGAAATTTAGAATTCCCTCCAACAAATTCATAGAATCAATGATAAATTCAATCATTAAAACCAACACCTTCTATTTAATGGAATGTATACTGCAAAGAAAAACACACATATATTACTTTTATTATGTAAACTAGCACATGTTTATTTAAATTTCCATTTAAAATACTGTCAAGTAAAAATATGTACAAAAATAGACATACAAAGTTTGAAGGATACTGAAGCCTGATAGCCGTACAAATATATAAGCACAATTGAAAGTAAATTCAGTGCAAAAGTGAGTGACATCACATTGCACCAAAATTTATTCCATATAAAAATACACATGTCAGTCATTTCCATCAAATGCAAGCACACTTATTTCATAGTATCTCACCACTTACACAAATAGCCCATAAACACCATCTGGCAGTGAAATTGTGGTACCAGAACTCTCCCCAGAGGGAAATCATTACGCTGTAGAAAAATCTATTTTACTTCACATATCACATGCTGGTACAGGCTTCAGTGCCAAAGGACCCTACAAAACACAGCATAATCCATGAATGCAAGTCCCCGGGCACCATTTATATTTTCATAGTTACATATCTCAGGACTCCGGTGTGGCTGGGAGACAGATGCAGAGAAGGCCTTTTGACTGGGAGACACTGTATAAAGTTAGTACAAATGTACAAAACTCTCAATACCAAATGCTGGAATGAAACAACCCTGCCACAGACTAGGCTTGTTAGGAGAACCAGCCTTGATCTCACTCAGCAGGGTCTCTCTGTGCTTAGACTTTAAATCAACAGGTCAGGCCCACTGCTAACCTCATACCTCCATTTGGGGAATGGGACAAGAGGATGACAAATGGATCCCAGATCCAGTGAAGAGTTATAACCAGTTTGCAAATAGCAATTCGAGCCCAGATCACAGAGACAGCTGGGCACCGCCCTCCAGAACAACCTGGTGAACCCCACCCAGTGGGTGAAAGCAGTTCCATTGCAGCCAAATTACTGATTCTTGCCATAGAAAATAAAAGGTATTTAAGTACATTCCCTACTCTAGCCCTATTACTAATTTAAACTTTAACCCAAAACTCACTAAACCCATCTTGCAAGGTAAATACAGATCTTCATAAAATAAAAAGAAGTGAAATATTCATCATGAAGTGAATGTGAGTCAATAACCTAAAACCATCTCTCCCAGTGCAGCACGATGAGCAACTCCAATCTAGGAGAAGTCAAAACCAAGTTCCATGATGCAGAGAGTCAAATATTTATCAGAAAATGAAGACAAAGCAAGTTGGCCAGGTACTCAGTACTAGCGGCTGTCTGTCTTGCCTTTTCCTGACATGTTTCTACTGTAAAACCACAGGTAGCCTGGATTGAGCATCCATAAGCCACAGCACATGTTCACTCACTGGCTGTCATAGGGAAGACCTGCGTTTCATGAACCTAAGTGACAGCCGAACACATCTAATGCTACTTACACTCAGAGCTCTCCAAATGTCCCGAGGTTTCCACTGAAAACCTGTTACTCCGCTTCAAGCCATCCACGAAGTGTTGAGAATTTGAAACCAATATCTGAACTCCAAGTACCAACCCAAACTATGCCTGGTTACTTTCAACATTGGTCTTGACCCAAACACTCTCCAGGAGCAAACTGTTATTCTATTCTCTGAGCACAGATATGTCAAAAGAAGAACCCAGATCTGAAATAGAGTTAGTTATCAAGTGTTTCTTGAGACTGATTCACAGCAGTAATAAAAATGTCCACTATGGAGAGCTCTCAATAACAAATTTCTCCAAAATGAGGATGAAAATAATTCCAAGTGCTTAAAGCATTTGGAAAGATTTTTGCAGTTTGTGTGATAGCCATAGCTCTGTGTGCATGTGTGTGTGCATGCGCATGCATGCAGAACTTTTGTTTCCAGAATAAAAAAGTGCTACGTGGTAGTGTTTGCAAGCATTGCTGTACACAGTAGTGTAATGCAGAACATTTCTATTCTGATAACCATGCACCCATTTGAAACGTTTCATTTCTCCAAAGCAGTTTTTCACTTTAAGATCCTATCCTTTAAATCACATTACCCAGGAAACACAGATATGGAAGAAGAAATGTGAGAACTTTAATTTGGAAATTCATGGAAGCTCTGTTTCCCAGAGAGACACAGGTATGTTTGGAGCATGCACAGTAATGGGGCTGGGCATAAGTCTGAGCTCGTGGCCCCTGCATGCTTAAGTCCAGCCTCTACAGCCCAAACATTTACATGAGCAAATGCACAGTCTGAGGAGTCTCCCCACCAGAGAGTGTCTGGTCACCTGATTCTCACAGTCCCTGCAGTAAAGAAGCCCGTATGCTTTAGTCTTATTTTCTCTCCAGCTTTCAGTTTGGCCTCTCCAGGCTCAACAAGAGGTAATAAGCAAGCCGGTCTTCTAACCAATCAGATAAGTCACTTGAAAGTCATACTGGAAAAGAAATCTGGAGTGTTGAGGGGAAAAAATATGTTCATTTTCAAACCTGAGTGTCCATCTGTACTGCTCTCAGACACCCAAGGCTCCTGGTTCTTGAAGAGATTTGTTATCTGTGAAGCAGCTGAGATGGGTCTGGATGCAATAAATGTGGCCTTGGTGCGAGTGACTGAAATACACTCATGTAACAGAGAAGGCATTGGAAGCTATAACAATTCTCCAGGGAGATTTAAAGATAAAGCAACAAAGAAAAGGAGGTTAGGCTCCCCCAGAAGTAAACCTAAGCGGTAGTTTGGCTCTAGAATATCCATGTCATTGTTAAATTCCTAAGGAAGTTCACTCCTCTATGGGGATAGTATAGTATGTTAAAAAAAAAAAAAGTACAGAATCATTGATTGATTCAAAGTACAGGGAGCAATGGCCCCAAAAGTGAACAACCTCATGAGGCTGTAAGGAAGGATAATGTTTCACAACAGAAGGAAAATTCATGAACTCTCCATGAGACCAAGACTTATGGTTTGTGAATTCCTATCAGATCTAAAAATAGACGAAGCTTATTTTTAGAAGCCAACTCATTCAAAAATGCAAGAAAAAGAGGGAAGGGTTATCTTCAAAAACTGACTGTGAAAATGTCACTTGTAGGTCTAGTTCTAATTCTACCTAAGGGTGGTAGAATCAATGGTTATACATACTAAGAAAGATTAAATAGTGTTTATGGGAAAATTAACCTCCAATAGTTTCCTCACAAGAGATGAGTCAGGTAAACAGAAGCTGTCACGCAAACTCCTGAGCTACTCTGACTTATGTCTGCCACCAGTTTGCTGCCAGTCTTGTGACTCTTACTTCCTGACTTGGAAAGCAAGTCTGTAAACATCATCAGAACCAACACATGGCAAATTATGCAGGTAAAATGAAGCAAGTTTCTATTCAAGTAAAATTAAATGTCTTCAGCCCTCTGCATTCACACCTCAACGCTCTTTCTTTTTCTTCTCAAGCTAAGAGAAAAGAGCTACAAATCCCATTTTTTGTGTTACTATCATTCAGAGCTGACACATGAAATGTGTTAAAGGTGAAACCCTCTCCTTATATATCACACAATATATATTATGAGAAAGCCACTTAGCATTATATATTTTTTAATTAAATCACACCATTCTATTAAAAAGCCTACAAGTACTCCATGGTTATGAGTTTGGGGTTTTTTTAGTAGAATAAAAGTAGTAGTAGTCCTGTTGAGCCTTACACCCAGCGTCAGACACAGATTCTGTAGGACCAGAAGCATCTACACATTTTTTGTTCTTCTTGAGAAAATCAGTACAACATACCTGAGCAAAATAGTCTTCAGAGTTTGAACAGACATATCTAAATGAGGGACTCATTAGCTTCTGGCAAATCCTCCCTTATCCAGCTAACAAATTTGATACATCTCTGGCTATACAGCAAATTATTATGACCTCTAATCATATACTAACTTTCATTTCCTGCTTTGCTGGCCTTGTTTTGTATCTATCATAACCTGTACCGCAATTCTAAGAAAACAATTCTGGGTCAAAATGTCTGTTTTATTAGTTAACACTACAGTCACCTGCAAATAGAAATGAAATGAGTTTCCTGAAAACTGATGACAGTTTGTGACTGAAGAATTCTGTGGACTGATGCAATTATATCCATGCAACCAACTGTTGATACATCAAGTAGCAACCAGGGTATCAATCTGGAAATTTGCTTCAACTTTCATTCCCAGTGTTAAAGCGCCTCACATGCTAGTGTACAGGAACAATGTGGGAGTTGACCATCTTGGACAAACATTTAATCTCCTAAAGAAAGACAAGAATGGGGTTTCCTTTCAGCTGCCTGAATCATGACTTAGGGTAGTCTAATTTCTTTCATTTGATCATAAAAAAGCCTCAGGATTATCATCTAACATTAAAAAGAAAGATCAAAAATATCGACTGAAATATTCATAATTATGTTAGGAGGATCATTCTAGTCGACACTATTGTATCTTTAAAATACTTGAGGCTCCATGTATACAAAAATCAAAACATATGAAAATAGTATATTAGTTGTTTTAAACTATATTGGCCATTTTTACTTTTTGTGTGATAATAAACTCATATTCTAAATGTGAGAAAATAGTTTACATAGCATAAAATATGTATATCTCTGCAGGAAAGTTTCCAAACCAGAATCTCCTTGACATGATCCCATTCTGAATGAAAATGATGAATATCGATACCCTAGTTACAAAAACACTAGCAGTTGCCATGATGTCTCCTAAAAATAAACTGAAGTATGACTTAATAGTCATCACTTTTTTAAAAAATGGCTTTCTGTCTGGTTAAAATACATTACCATGGAATTACAAATTGAAGATGCATTCCTTTTGAAAATGATGGAAAGAACAGTGAGTACTATTCTAATTAGCTTGTACACTAGTAGAGTTAAAGAGAAATGAAATACTGTAACAAAAACAAACTGAGGAAACTGATCTGCCACCATTCATATGAGCACATTAACCTCAGGAATAAGTAAAGGTACACAAACCCTCTCACAAACCTTAGCAATTTTTTTCAGATAAGAGAAAAGCCAAAAACATCTGCCAGTTTAGATGATATGGGCCTAGGGGATAAAAAGCAGGAATATAAAGAAAATCTATTTTAACTTTCTAGCAACAATATTGTGGGGAAAGACATGGACAAATAGATAAAGAAAACAGAGACTGCAGATCAAATTCTGAAACCCCTCTGGTCAGAGAAAAAGGAAGTCATTTTTATGAAGTCACTGAGAGACCTAAACTCCAGGTGTACACAGAAAAACCCTGGATGTATATTCAAAACTATCAATAGCTAAAACTGACATCAATAAATTGGAATTGCTTCAAATGAGAAATCATCATTTTAACTTTGGTTAATTATCTATGAACTCTGTATGCATTCTTAGTGGTTTTAACCAGTGTAATTCTTCTGAAAACTCTTCTTTTCAAATAGACAAAAATTAAAGATGAGCTATACCCTGGCTGTGACTAACAGTGAATCTTAGATGATGTAAGAGTTGTCAGATGTGATCATTGTATTACTTGCATTTGAAAACGCCACACTTTTCTAAGTCTGGACTAACAGCCACTTTCTGAATATACAACTTGGCACAGTTTCTTCCTCTTTCAATGACTTTGCTCTCACTTATATTTTGTGCAAGTTGAATGACAATTAAGGTGTAGAAATTACTGGAAAAGCCTAGATATAGAAGTGGAAAAATTTTAGAAATATCAGTTGTAAATCTTATTTAGCAGTGACATTTCATCCTCAATTTTTATGTAAATATGGCTTCTCCTAATTGATCTGGACAGTTTTATCAGAAAAGATATCTTAACAGAATTTAAAATGTATAAAGGAAATATACAAACTGTCAAAATTCATCATCATATAAAGCTATCTATGAAATAAAAAGATTGTCCTGAATTATAAACTTTGCACATAGCTATGTTTAGAGTGATGGACATAGGGTTATGGGCATTTTCTTTTTTGGTAATTTCTGGCTTATATTGATGCTATTGTGTAAAGATATAAAAATGCATCTATTTAGACCTACTTGTCAAGGGGTAAATTATTAGTGAAACATGCTTATATTTAAGAGAATAATACCCAAGTCACCAATGCTTTGCCTTAAGGAAGGTGTTCTATCCTTTCATGGAGATAAAAATAAGTGATCTGAAAACAAAATGACATATAATTAAGAAACCTTCAGATGAATAGAAAATAATGTTAATATCATAAATGCTCAAGGATTTTTACTTCTACATAATCCCCTTAGAAGTTCTTCTTTAATGTATTCAAGAAAATTGAAATTTTAACCCTTTGTTAAAAATGCTCTCAGTGTCATCCACTGAAAGATGAGTGATGGGTGAGCTCTTCACCAAAGAGAAGTATGGCAGTGTCATGCAAAATAAACATCCTTCTGTTCTCTGTGCCGTAACGGTGAGTCTGCTTTTTTCTCAGCAGAGTAGAAAACACTTTTCACAGTATTGGCATCCACAGTCATCATCTCTACAAAAATTCTTATATACAGATATGTCAGACTTCAATCTGAAGGCTCTTAGCCATGTTAGAATCTGCTGAAGAGAATGGTCACCAACATGACTGAGCCTGCCAGTAGCCTGTCTCCCTAACATCAACAGCTAGGCCCAGGCAACCAAAGAACCTTCCAACTCAGGATTCAGCTGCTCATCAGCTTCCACAACCACGTGGAGTCATAACTACATATCTCAGAACCAGTTTGAAGACACTAAAAGAAATGAGTGGAAATAATTGATTCCTTTAGTCCATCACCAAAGTTGCAGTCCTCTGGATTTCCAGAAAATGAAGTGAAGATCCAAATTGTGTTTCTACCTGTTGGGCAGAAACATGGCCAAGGACAAACTGCCAAGATTTTGAATGTACTAATTCATAATTTATGACAATCTTCTTCTGGTACAACTTCCAGTATTATTTGTAATGTTCTGGTTATTCTGTCTACAGAGAAATAAAGAAGAAAAATTAAAAATGCACAGAAATCAGAAAGGCATAAAAAAATCAGTCAAATGAGAGTTGTTTGGGATTGAATACTGAAAACACACAACCGCCCATCTCATAGAACATGTTCAAGAATTATTTTCCTCATTAGACTCCTATCATGCTCAATTAATTTATTTGTCACTGCTGTAGCTTCCCATGATGGCTTCTCAGCACGAATACATTAATATTTTGTATTCAAGTAAGACTTTTATTCATGAACCAGGAGGCTGAAAATAGTTAGAGACAGTAAGACCAAGATACAAATAAATGTTTGAAATAAACTTCACATTCCCTTTAAAATGTCTTTGCTGTGTTTGCACCTATGAGATAATAAGAAACTCCTCAACAAAATCAGAAGATTCAAAAATATAGTCTCAAACTTGTAGTATATTGCTGATAAGAAAATTTCAAGAATGAGGTTTCTGGAGGCGTTATCAGCAAGATGGGAGACAAGGAGAAAGCAACTCTCATTCTTCCCACTCCACCCCCCCCCAAAAAAAAAAAAGGAAACAGACTCCCAGGAGTAGCTGAGTAGCTGCTATAACCTGAGGAAAACATCTCAGGGAAACCTCAGGACAAGGAAGCAGCAGCAGCAGTAAAAACACAGCAGATCACAAACTTCAAAGATGGTCACACAGCAAAGATAGATTTTTCTATCTATAGCCCATTCCTGAAGTCAGAAACTCATAGAAATAAGCTTAAGGGGAAATTTTTGACATTAGCCTCAGCAATGATTTCTTAGAAAAGTCACCAAAAGCACAGGTGATAAAATCTAACACTAATAAGAGAGGCTATGAAGAGTGGGAGTGAAACAGCATGAAACTAACAAGCTTCCATAAACCAAGGAATGAATCCAGAAAGTGAAAGACAACTTAGAACATGGGAATAAATATTCATCAACCATGTATCTGATAAGGGATTAGTATCTAAGGTAAATAAAGATCTCATACAACAGATGAAAAAGAAAAAGAAGGAAAGAAAATAATTTGACTTTTCAAATGGGCAAATGATCTTAATGAAATTTCCCCCCAAAAAAGACCTGTGAGACGTCAATAGGCACTGGAAGAGATGCACAACTTTAGGGGTCACCAGGGAGGTGCAATTCAAAACCACAATAAGCTATCTCATCTTTCTTTAGATGGTTGGCTTTGTCTGTTCATTTGTTTTTCCAAAAAGATGAAAGAATAGATGTGGGTGAGGATACAGAGGAAAGAGAATCCTTAAACACTGTTGCTTGTAATGCAAATCCATGCAGTCATTACGGAGAAGTGTGGTGGTTCTTCAAACATCAAAAATTGAAGGACCCTGTAATCCTACTGCTCACTCCTATCATGTGGGTGAAGGAGCTGAAATCAGAAGTTATCTTCACACCTACATTCGTGATGGCATTCCTCACAAGAGCCAAGATGAGAAACAACAGAAATGCCTGTTGATGAACAGATAAGATGGGCAATTATTTATAATATATATAATTCAACCATTAGAAGCTAGTCCTACCATGGATGACTTTGTGAATGGACCTCATAGGTATCTTGTTAAAGGGAGATCAGTCAGAAAGACAAATATTCTATAATATCACTTTCATGTGGCTACCAAACAAAAATTTAATTTGTGAACACAAAGACAGCGTGATGGCCACCAGGGGCTGGGCATGTGAGGCTGAAGAGGTGTCACTGGAAGGCATAAGTGCACCATCAGCAAGGATGTCAGTCCTGGATGGGACAGAGAGCACAAGAGCGCAGATCAACAGACCTGATTCTAGACTTCAAACCTGCTCGGTGACTCAGTTTTAACTTTTCTCAACACAAAAAAGGAAATGATAACTATGTAGCAGGATAAAGATGCCAGAAGGCTTCTGCAGTAATCATATTGAAATAAATAAATCAATCAAAAGCCAACATCCTAAACCAGCATAGGATTCTATGTCCATTTGAGCTCAATAAAAGTCAGGCTTTGAAATGAAAAATTTATTTTAAATTTCTCTTGTATGTTTTCCCTTTACAATAAGGTAGTGGGAGAATCCCAGGGTAGATAATGATGTAAAA
Source organism: Uropsilus gracilis (assembly GCA_004024945.1). Lineage (NCBI taxonomy): Eukaryota > Metazoa > Chordata > Mammalia > Eulipotyphla > Talpidae > Uropsilus > Uropsilus gracilis. The sequence continues at coordinate 80,847 of PVHY01000613.1, read as the reverse complement.
TAAAAAATAATAATAATAAAAATAAATACATTTAAAAATTAAATTAAAATTTAAAAGATTAATTTAAAAAAAAAAAGTAAAATGAGGAATTTGGATGAGACCAGCAGTTGTCAAACTGTAACCATCCCTGGATGGGCAACATGGGCGTCACCTACAATATGACATGGGGAACACACTTCTCAATTCCTGACCTAGACTTAGAGAAACGGAAAGCCGGAGTCAGAGCTGGGATGCCTGGGTTCAAGGTAAGGATGGAGCTGATCTCTCAGCCCTCTTAGCTGGCCAACACTTGGAATTCTGTGGTAGTTCCCTGAACCAGCAGCTCTTTGATTCCCTGCTTGTCTTTATTATCAGTTCACGCAGAATCTTTACAAACCTCTGCTGGGTGTGGGGCCTCGAGAGCTGTGACCTTATGAATGGCCTCACTCCCAGCAACACCTCTCATCTAGACTCAGCCTGTAACTATCCCTCCCCAGTATCGCTTAATGTTGCTCCCATCGGTCTATCTTCTCATCCTCGGCCCTCTAACGCCGCCCCTTGCAGAGTGTTCTCACAAGCTAATCTCACCGCACACATTCATCACACAGGCCTCGGTGTAGTCGCCCAATGAGGAGCGGCTCATGAGTGTTTCGTGAATAAATGACATTTGTCACAGTCCACTTCATGTGGAGCTGCATGCAGAGCACCGAGAGGCACTCGGGAGCTGCTGAAGTCCGCGCGTACATCACAGGGAAATGGCAACATCGTCCTAGGAAAATCAGCTCATGAGAAAGCAAATAGCGATCCATAGGGAGAAAGGGGCAGAGAAGGAGCGGGGGAGTCTGACTACAGAGGAGACATTAGGAGCCTATGATGGGCGAATGGAAAGCTGGGGGAGGGGGGCTCAGAGAGAGTCTCCCTGTGCTGCCTCCCCAGGGGGTCCTGCCAGCAGCTGCCTGGACTGTTCTCCAGAATGCTGCCCTGTGCATGAATGAAGCTGTTGGTGCATTTATCACCTGGAATTTCTTTCTGTCATCTTCTGCCCATCTTGCCCAGCATCCACTTCCTGCCAAACACCAGAACCTGCTCCCAAGTGTATTTCTGCGTTCTGCACACCTTTGCTGTCACCCACTTTGGCTTCCCATGCCCCAAGCCCACATCAGTTCCAGACAGACTCAAAGAGGACCTGCTTTCCAAGGGGGATGAACCCCTTCCTCAGAGCTCCACAGGGCCTCTATGCAACAGCCCAGGGAGGGTATGGCTGGACTCCTGACATGGCCGCCTACTCTGTCCCTTCTCCATATTCAGTCTATCTCCATGTTCAGTCTTCTCGCCTGGGGCTTTGCTATGTTCTGCCTTTTGGGGTTTCAGTTATGAATCATTTTCTTGAAATGGAGGTTGCTGTGTGCCATTTGCAAACGAAAAAGATCATTGCAGATTTAAAAAAACCTTTCTTGTTAACCATCCCTACGAAAACTTGCGATTAATTTACTGCAATAACCTTCTAAAACCACACTGGCACTGCTGGCTTCCCTAAATCAGAGATAGCAACCACCTGCCTACACTCCCCCTTCCTCAATTACTCTTAAACTTTAAAATGTTATCTCTCAAATGTGTTTGTCTTCTTTAAAATTCAACAGGCCCTTACCCTGTGTCCCAATAAATACTCCTTTCTTTTGTTAATAACGTTGTCTTACGGTTCATACTTCCATCTGACCCCCGGCTGTGGCTGGGTAAATCTCTTCTCGTAAATTCATTTCTCGTACCTTGCATCCGGTGGCCAACAGGAGGTGTTGGCCCTGACTTGCCACTGGAACCCCACCCACTCTTCCTCCCCAGTTATCCACAGTCAGGGCTCAGCTCACCCAAGGAAACCTGGATGGAAGTCTCCTGTTGGCCCTGAGCAGCAGAGTCGGTGGCCCTAACTACACCATAGCGTGAGGCTTCAGCTCTGGGGTGCTCAATCTCAGGGCACTGTTTCTCTTATCAAAGTTGAGCAGCTGAGACCACATTTGGTGTTTTCAGTAACTGCAAGCTACCAGACCAAACAGCAGCTGTATTCTTAGCTTGATCATGTTCAGGATTGGCTCCTGAAATCAGTTAAAACAACTGACCTTGCAAAATCTGATTGACCCAGTTGTGCCTGATATGAGTCTTGGAACTCTGGCCAAAATTGAATAAATCTGTAAAGGATTAACATAAAACCAATCTTCCCTGGGAGCCCTAAGAATAATGGTTCGGTTTGTTTTTCTTAAAGGCTTCAAAACCGTTTCATGTGTCTGATCTCACTTTATCCTCACAGTAAAGATGGTTTGGGCACACCAAAAAATCTTAGCTACTTGAAAATACTGCATGGTGATGTTGGTGCAGGGTCTGCCAAAGCATCAGGCAGCAGCTCTCGGGAGCTGCCATCAGGGAAGTGCATGCATGCACACATGCCTTCAGGACATTAGAACTGCAGAGTCACTGCCCACCATGATGGACGACAGCTGGCCTCACCCAGCTGGAGCTGTGAGAATTCCAGGTTCTAGTTTCAATATGGCCACCCTCTGCATCTCACCTGAACTTCAGGGGCTCACGTGCTGTCACCCTCTCTTGTACTCAGCCATGCCAAGACTTGGCTGATCAGCAACACAGTCAAATAAAACAGCTGCCACCAGCCGTGGCTGGCCAGGTCCCAGGTCCAGCTACCTCCAGGGAGCTGAGCACGCCAGTGGGATCCGTGCCACATCTTCCTGGACTGAGCAGCTCATATTTCAGTCAATCAATCAATCGATCCATCGATCACTGGAAGAATTAACCACTCTACTGCATATGGTAGAGAGAACTGTCTGCATATCCGAACACTCCCTTCAGCATACAGATTTCATCTCACCCAAGAGGCACCATCAAACAAACCATGGTTCAATACTGGCATCCTGTGGCCAGAAAAGTTCCTCCAATCTCTGAAAATCTCAGTTCCTCGGATCCAGCACATCTCCCTGACGGTACAGCTTTTCAGCATTTTCTGAGCACTGTGCAACCTCTTTCTGACAGTGCTCGGGGTAAGATGCATTTTGATAAGGGGTGTTTTTCACAAGCCTCATCTGGTCATGATAATTACGGTGAATTTACATGGTAAAAGAAAATGCATCCTTACCCAGGAAAACCATTTGCTATTAAGTCTCTAAATAGACACTCCTAGTCTCCCAGCATAAGACCCAGAGCTGCTCCCTAGCTACAGGAAACATGTGGAGGAGGGGTGAGATGGGATTCAGGTCTTTGCTCCTCTGTGTGTTTGCCTGGGAGTGTTTTGTTTTGGTCAAAGGCTAGAAAAATGGTTGCTACTGCAGCCATAAATATTACAGTATTTTTTTTATTTTGCTGAAAGAATGCCACCTCAGAGAGTCAGCCAAGATTACAGAGGCATGTGGCATCCTGGGGCTCCCTCTCTGAAGGCAGCTCCAGAGATTAGAGGCACAAAGACGGGCCTCCAGGTGAAAGGCCCAGCTGCCTGCCTTCCTGGAAACAAGCAGGAGCAGAGTCCTTGGGAACTGATGGCCCGCGAGGGACAACAATGTGGCTGCCACTTTCACAGAAGACTGCCACTCACTTGAGGGCCTGAAACATCACGGGAGACAGGACACAAGTAGAGAAGTCTTCAGAATGACACAGGCCAGGAAATGCATCCAGGACTATGGAAGAAACTGCCGCCTGATGGCTGGTTTGTGCTGTTTCAGAGGAAAGGGCCTCAGAGCTGGCTGAGTACAGAACAGGGAGTGGACAAGGGGGAGGAGAGAAGGGTGATGGGTGAATACAAAGAAAGAAAGACCTAGGTGGGAGGAGCAAGGAGTCACCCATGTATCACCCTTACGCCTGGTATCCAACCAAGGCCGCTGATTCTCTCCCCCAAGTGCCCAGTTCCCTGGAGCTCAGAAGCCTACTCCTCTACCAGGATCTGAGATATGACCCCACTCTGCCCAGCACCTCTGTTTGCAGCGCTGGTCACAGGAATGGCAAGCCCCATGGTCAATGTTGTTGAACAAGACTTCCTTTCCAGACCAGGTTCTATATTGATGGGCTTGCAACAGAGAAGACATAACAAAAAATAGCCTACAGAAAACATGTGTAAGCTGACGAGATGCAGAGCTAGAGACACACTGCTAGGCCAGTGCACGGTGCTGTGCAGAGAAGTCACGTCACATTTATTGGTAACATGTTTGTGGGGAAGGCACCACCAATGCGGAGACAGAACCCAGGCACATGGATTAGAGAGAGGTCTGGGGACACCAAATAGCAATTAGGCTCAGGTGAATAGTAGCAGAGAAACAGCTTCAACGACTGATCTAAACATATCTGGGCGGCTCCCTGAGAGCCAACACTCGCTGAGGTGTTCTCTTTTCCAGTCACACAGATATTATCTCTCAACAATTTCACTTCAATATCAATTTTGGAATCTCCCTGAACTTCCAACTAGGCTTCTAAACCCAGCAACAGGGGGAGTCAGCCAACGAAAACAACTGAGAAGAACAAACAAACGCTGTTTCCTAAGCTTACCAGAAGCCATGCCTGCTCCTCTGGCAGAGCCTTTCTGCCTACCTCTTCTCCACCAGGCGCATCCTCCAGAAATACCATGGACTCTGAAGTCCAGTCAACATCGGTGCGAATCCCAGCTCCAATGGTTCAGAGTTTTTCTGTTTACACATCAACTTTCCATCTCCCCTTGTCCTGGTTGTTCAGCTGGCCGAGAAATGCCTCCACCTCACAGGTGGAGCTTATGGAGGGTCCAACACACTAATGACCAGGGAGGGTAATGGCTCCAGAGAATACCCGCCGGAAATGGCCTTTCAAGGAGCCCATTCCTATGTCCCTCCCACCACCCCAGCACTCTGCTTTCTCCTCCCACCAGATACCCTGGTCACAGAAGGCTGTGGATTTTCTCTGTGAGGTCTCTCCTTCCTCTTGGACCCTTGCCAACACAGTCTGTGTTCGAGTGCCCTCTGTCTGGCCACGCTCACCATGGAGAGCTGTGTTTTACCGTGTGCTCAGACCACAGTGGAGTACTACCCAGAAACCACAAGAGATAGACTCAGGCCATTTACATAAACAAGGGAAGGAATTATACAAAATGAGATAAATCAGAAAATGCAAGAAAAAATCTGAACAATTTAACTTCCATGCAGAATATGGAGAAACCAAACAAGAGGTCAGGGAAAGAAGAGGAGACAGAAATTGCAAGGTGACCACAGTGGGGGGAGGAAGGAGAGAGAGCAAACAAAAAGTAAAGAGACCATGGACTCTGGTGCTGGGAGAGCCACAGGGACTTGCCTGAGAGGAGAAATCAAACGAGGTACAAGATAAACAGAGATGTATGAAAATAAACAAATAGATAAAACATTAGGAAAAAACAAAAGCTGGCCAGGGCAATGGCCTCCTCTGAGCCACTGCCACTGTACCAAGAGGGTTTCTCCAGATACCAGCCTGAGCCTGCCTGTCAGCACTTCTGCGCAGTATCTGTGTGACCTGGGACAGGTTTGTGCTTCTGCTGGAAACATGGAAAATGGGGTGACCCTTCTCTACCTCTGAAGGCCATTTTAGGGATGAAGTTAGACCATACTATGCTCACACATGGAAACCCAGCAAGGAAAGAGGTGGCTATTCTTCTCTTGATGGATCTTTCTGTTTTTCTGAGCTCCCTGTCAGAAGCCACACTACACCATACAGATCTGCTACAACACAGGCCGTCATCTTACTTAAAACCTGTGCAGTCTCCCCCTGCCTTCCCTCACATGTCCTCTCATTTTGAAATGATGTTCACAGCGCAGAGTCTCCCAGGCCCATATGATCCAGAACAAAGGTGACTGGGTATGCCCAGGATTCGGAGGAGCCATCAGGCCACTGGCAGGATGGTGGATTAAATTCTATCTAAAACAGGCATTCTGCTAATAAGTCACAGAGCTGTCCAGACAGCACACCGAAAAGGACTCAGTCACTCTTCCCAGAACACATTTGCCACTTTCTCTTCTCTGAGTCCCAATGAAATGGCAGCGAGTCATCCAAACCAGCAACCTGCCCACCTCCACATGTGCAGGGCACCTGCCTGGCCCACAGGGGCTTCCTGTAACTCTCTCCCACACAGACACCAACACACACACACACACACACATACACACACATACACACATACGCACAGAGACACACAGAGAGACACACATACAGAGACACACACAGACACACACACAGGTCCAGAAGCCACCTGGAAGCCTTACCTGACATTCTCCTGAACCACCTGGGCTTCTTGTCCCAGATGATGAACAGGTAGTAGGCAGGGACACCCGTCAGAGTGATAGCAAAGCCAACTCCAGTGCTAAACGGGTCTGAGTAGAGTGAAAGGGCCACCATGAAGAGACACGTGAAGGAGAACAGGGCTGGGATGAACAGCGGTACCTGGAACATAGTGCAGCGTGAACACCCATCAGGGCTCCAGCATCGGCATGACATCAGGGCTACCACAGGGCCCCGCCCACCCAACCAAACAGGCCCCACCTCCCCAGTGGACCCCACAGAGGATGCCACATCCTTGATTTTCCTCATCTTTAGCGGATTAAAACCTAAGGAGGAGTGCTTCAGCAGACATGTTCCCTCTAGGTTTTTCACACGCTAAACGCCATTATGGTTTCTGTTTTTGAATTTGAAACATGGGCTCTTGAATCAAAGGGTCATCATCCACCTCAGTGTGGGACCCAGAGGATGGGCATTCATGAAGAGCAAAACCTCTCCAAGAATATTGATCTTCTGTGGGAGATTCATCATAAGAATGGACGGGAATAAAATGGGCCAACTCCTACTGAAACGCTAATAAAGCTGTGGCCAGCCCAGACAAGAGCTGTAATTATAAGCAGGTCTGACATGACAGACACATCTGAGCTGCTGCTTAAAGGCAAATAGCAATGAGGTCAAGTCCATCCAGGGTCCTCCAAGGCCCAAGGAAAGGAAAAGGGGATTCTCAGCCCATGGAGAGGAAGGAGGCAGCCACCCTGAAGGGAACCCTATCCATCTTGGCCTGGCTGGTCCACCTCCCCTTCCTCTTCCTCCTACAGTGAGCAGTGGAGGAAAAGAGCAACGAGACACAACATTTAAGAATATTTGAAATGCCTGTTTGGGAAAGCAGCATCCTTTTAGGAGTTTTAATTAGCAAGGGTTCCATATGCCTCTGCCCACTCTCAGTGCGGCTGCCTCCACAAACTCCGCCTGAAGTGAGGCCCAAAGCAAGGAAGTGCATGTCAGCCCATAGGACACATCCTCACATGCAACTCGCCAGATGTCCTATCTTGAACCTTCTCTTCTTGAAAACAGGACAAAGTTCTATCCATCCTGTAAGAAGAACTGATGGGCAACTTTTCCCAAGCTAAAATCAACTCAACAGGCAGCCTCTGCCAGCAAGAGTTCAAGATCTTATTCTCGAGGAAAAACTCCTTACCAGCTCCCCATCAGCATGTGATGATGAAGGGAGAGCCAGGTGTTAGGGGGAAGATTTATGCCAACACATCAAGGCGGCTGAGGTTACCTTGAAAGGACGATGCATATCTGGGCGCTTGTATCGGAGATAAATCAGCCCCGCCACGGCCAGTCCAATGAAAAGCCACCTGGCGAAGCTGAGGAAGTTGAGAAGACTGTAGAGGTCTCCAGAGAAGAGCATGATCATCGTTAAGGGGTACTGGGGGTGAAGAGAAAGATGCCCGTGAGCCCAGAGGAGTAGAGGGGTGACAGCCAATGGCAGCATCACGCATCGTTATCTCACTGAACAACCACGTGTATACCCTGAACCATCAAGGAGATGAAAACCCGGCATGTGGTGCGTTGCTCGAATGGAAGTTTGCAGGGATGTGTGGTGAGAACATTTACATTGGTGAGAAGATGCTTTCACAGAGTCAAAACATGGACTAACAGACTCCAAATGGAAAGGCTCCACCCCAGAGGTGGTCGATAGCTAATTTACAATAGAAATCAAAAGGGACCTGGTTGGATCCATGTGAAATTCCCTGCAAATGTTTTCTGAGGTGCATCAGGCTAGCACATCCATTGACCAGCCATGTCATCTCCCCAGTGCAGGAATGGGTGACCTCCCCTCCTCCCCAAGTCTCCATTGACCAACACCAGAATAAGAATGAAGGCAGAGACAAGCAGTTGCAACACTTCAGCTGCAACACTGAGGATGGTATGACTGACAGCAGAGGCTTTGAGAAAGTCCTCTGCCCCAATCCTACATTCTCGTCCCACCCGTGATTGTAACATCCTCCAGGTGTCACACAGAGAGTGTGAGGATTTGACAAAGAAATTCCATGAAAATTTTTTGAGACAAATTAAATGCTCAGGGGAAAAAATGTTCCATGCCGTGGTGTTCTGACAACAGACTACATGTGAGAAGATGCTACAGACCCGGTACAAATGAACATAGCATTGTTGCAAGATAGCTGAGGACCCTCATACTCTTTGGTGCTCGGGAGCCACACCTGGCTCTTCCCTGCACGGGGAATTCGCCTGGCTGACTGTGCCTCTCTGCACATGACTCTTTGGGCGGCTCCCCAGAGTCTCTCTCTGAGTCACAGAACCGCTGCCTGGAGCTCCCTGACTTTTTCTATTGTCATATATGCATTTCATTTCCAGGCCTGGGATGCAATCAGGAGGTATTGGGGATAGGAGCTTCCGACTACTTTCTGTAAGGAGGTTAGGACTTAATGGTCCATGTGCTTCTCTGTGAGGCTCCAGTTCACAGCAGGAGCCAAGCCGCTCCCCCACCCCACCCCATCCCTTGTGGAGCCCTGTACCAGTGATGTGGCCAAGCCCCTCACTCACATACACCTGAGAAACACTGAACAAGGGGGCCCTGCACAATCTCCTGCCCCCACACCCACAGACTGCTGTGAAGCAGGGTTAGAGGGGAGGAGAGAGCAGAGCCTGCTCCGAGGCCTGTGTTCCTCCCTGCTTGGCTGTTATGCCAAAGACAGTGCGAGAGTCTTATTAACATGCAGTACCAGGACGATGACAGCTGGCAGGGGTGTGTGCTTGTGGACATGAATCATGGAGAGGATTTCCGGAAGGTGACCCTCTCGAGACGCCACGTAGAACAGCCTGGTGGGAGAAAAACATGGGTGGGGAGGGCTGTTTTGAAATGCATCATGCAAAGAAGAATGCCAGAGTCCAAGCGGAAACATGCATCTCTTCCACACCAATGGGCATGGTATGTCTGCGGTGCTACCTTAGGTGTCAGTCTTCAGATGGGACAGACAACATCAGAGGAAATCTAATTGCAAATTTTGTAAAATCTGCGAACATAGTCTTCTTCGAGGGAAAATAGTAGCAACATCTGGGGCAGTATAGCTCTCCCTACGCACAAATTCTGCTGATGGTGAATTTAGTTCCAGATTCCCAGAAGTTTGTCTGTGTTGTGCACACAGCCCATCATATACACAAATGCTAACTCTACACACACACACACACACACACACACACACACACACACACACATACACACTAGATCTATCTGATGAGGGAGTATCAATCATAGGATTAAAGCAAAAGGAGTTTTGTATCAAATGTCAGGGATACAGAGGGTGGGATGCTGATTACTGGTGCCTCCTACTTCCTTCTATTGCTACCTTTAGAGAAACAAAAGATTTTATCACCAGAAATAAACCAGTGCTGTTAGGCTGTGCGCCTCCACTTGCGGCGTTCAAGAGTATCCGCGAGTCGACTGCGCTCCCTAGTGGACAGAACGAGACATGCTGTTGCTACCTGGAGGACAGCTTCTCTCTGCTCATCCTTTTAAGGCTGTAGAAGCAGACAGGGTTTGTTTCTTTCCCTTTAAATTGATCCTCATTTCATCCGGTCTCAAAGTCAGAAACGTAGAGATGCCTGACCCACTTACCTAGAGACAGCGAACACCCCGCCGTTCATGGAGCCAAAGCAGGAGAGGGCAACGAAGATGGGCACAGCCAACGAGAACTTCCCCAGAAGCCTCTCAGAGAAAGTCTAACGGAAGACGAAGGGAGGCAGATGAATGCTTGGCCAGAAAGTGGGTAGAATTCAGCAGTCCAGGCTAGTCTCGCTCTGTAACCTGTGTGAGCCTGGGAAAGGCGAGTGGGACAGGTGGGCTGCTTGGTGCAAGGGTCTGGGAGGGTCTGAGCCTCACCTTCCTGGTTTCAGAAAGCAAAGATCCATTTCCTGACTCTGTCAACAGGCCTAGCATCCCCAATGACTCAGTGGAAAAACCCAAGCCAGAAGTTCCCCTTTCAGAAACAGGAACCTCTACTCTAGAGACGCCTTGCTGTGAGCCAGGAGGCACAAGTGGGCAGAGTAGTGCTATAGTCACTTATTTGCTCTACCCATCACACTGTTGGGATGCTGGGGGGAGGGGGAACATGGATGACTCCCTCACTACACAGGAGCAGCTCTGAGAATCTGACCCCACTCCATCTCGCAGGTCCAGGCCACCCCTACAGGGTGGTTCATGAAGGGACAGAGCACAGATACAGGGCTGAGGCAGTCAAGCCACAGAAAACACAGAAGATAAAGAACCACTGGAATCTCTCTTGATACCATGGCACGGACAGCGCTGCAAATTTCCAGGAAGGATGTATTTTCAAAAAAAAAAAAAAAAAAGTGGGAGTCTCTAGCTGTCCTGTGGCAGCTGGTGCTGGTAATTAATGGACCCCATTAGGCTCGAAGAGTAAGTGGTGCCCTTTGTCAGTGAGATGGAATGTGTGACCCGCCATCAGCCAGCTCCGGCGTTGGCTGTCCAGGGCGCCCAGAGCAGAGGGCTCGTAAATACCGTGAACCCGCACATCGGCTTGCATGGGATGAGCTCATCTGTCCCCTTGCCTGTTGCTGCTATGAGGTCATTGTGACTATTTTGAAAGGAGCTGACATCCAGCGATGGGAGGAAGTTAGCTGACTCTTCGTTGTCATGAGGCCACAAAGGAGGCTCTCAGACCAGCCAGTGTGTGTCCTAGATCAAAGCCCATGTGACAGAATGACAGCCCCCAGCAGGACCCTTGGGAGCAGAGCAAGTCCTGAAGTCAACTACATTTTGGAAAATGCTGTGAAATTATGAGTATCCGCTTCTCGGGGAGTTAAAAGGCAGCTAAGTATCTTTCATCTCCAGGAAGGACGATAGCGCTGACATCTATTTCACTTTGAGAAACTTGTTCTCCCAAAATTAAATACATCCCAGGACTCATATTCAAAAGGATAAACTAGGGATCTGCTTAGGTTCCACCTGGAGATTTTTAAGTGACACTTTAGGATAGGAATTTTAAACTAGCATTTGAAAGTTTTCGAACAAGAAGGAGTACAGGACACACCCCCAGCCAGCACGCCCCACGTGCATTTGTTTGAACTCAATCACTGCCCATGTGTCTTTACAGTTTCATTAGCAGAATAACCCTCACTACTCAATGGGGAGCTGCATCTGTGGAGATGTTTTACATAGAATGCATAATGCAGGGACATCATCTAGGATTTGCGCCTTATCAGTGAAAGGGACTAGGCGAAGGTGGGCTCTAAATTAGTAACAGGCTCATTATCCTGCAGATCAAGGAATGGTGAGCGAATGTCCAAGCACTTTCTGCTGCAGGAACACAGTGAGAGGACGAATACGCGTGAACTTGAACGGCCGCAGGCAGCACCCAGCTGACTCACCACAGCCACAGCGTTGGAAAGCAGCAGCTCCTCGGCGCTGATGGTGGTGAAATAGGCCACGTTGGTCAGCACGTAGCCCACCGTGACGATGACCATGGAGATGCAGATGGCCAGGGGGATGGTTCTGAAATGCACAAGGCCACCCCTGGTCAGTCATTTCTAGCAGTTGTTTTCAGAAATCACAGACGTCAGGTTCAGACAAAGGAGAATAAAGTGCACCGAGTAGAAGGCCAGGCCATGAACAGTCCCTCAGTGCACAGAACCTCACTGTATTCCCCCAGAGCACAAAGCACCCCTGCTCACAACCCGTGAGTGGACGTCAAACTTGAACATGCAACACACCCCCCCGCCCCCAGAGTGATTAACACACAGTCTGCTGAGTCTCATCCCAACACTGTCAGCTGGACTAGCATATCTAGCAAGCTCTCGGTGACTGCTGTCACTGGCCCAGGCCCACGCCTTGAGACCACTACCCTCTATCCTAGCATGACTCCACTGCCCGAGCGTCTTTCTAACACTGGGCTTGAAACCAGCTTTCCAGTGTCAGTGTTCTCCTCCCCAGAGCTGCCCTGGCCCGCGAGGCAGCCCAGGCTCTGAAGACAATGAGAGTCGGCCACTCCCGCTCTCCAGGAGGTCCTGACCACTTGGTCCGGGACACAGAAGGAGCAGAAGCACTCACAGCAATGACTTGAGCTCAGAGGAGTCTCGAGATCCTGGGGGCCTGTGGAGGCAGCAGGCAGATAAATCTGTGAAATTAGAGGGGCCCCCTGGGAGGATGCGGGTCCCAGGTAGTGCTGACCCCACATGGTGGCGGAGTGTCCAGCAGGAATGAAGGCTGAATCTGCGCTGACTGTGCCGGGAATGCCGGGAAGTTACCGACCCCAATAATTTGGCCCCACGTTACTGCTCCACATCCTCGCTGGACATAATCACCTCTTCAGACTCTTTCTGGTCCAAGCCACTTAAACTCTCAGCTCCCCCTCTGAAGAGAGTAGGTTCTTTTTTAGCCAGAGAACTCATCAGGACCCCTGGCACCTTCACCCTGTGGGCGCCACTGATGAAGACCTCAAAATAATTTCTTCCAAGGTGAAAATGCAGACCAGAACCAAAAGAGAAAGGCACAGTCTGCCTCCCTCCCTGAGTGGGTGCTGGGCGGGGAGTCCCAGCTCATTGTGCCAAACGCACGATCCCCATGGAGAGCAGCAAACCAGCCAGTCAGCAGCTGCCATTCATTATGCAGCTCAGCCCAGCCGCCCCTGCTCCCCAAAGCCTTCAGCCTTGATGGGGGAACACAGTGACCTCTAAATTCTGGCGGCCTCATGCAAAAGTAGCAGATGTTCCCTTCCCCGATGCGGGAAGGGTCCTGAGGATTTTTCTGTGACTATATAACATGCATTTAGTTGTGATTAATAAATGCTGAATTTAAGCAAAAACAAAACAAAACCCACTGCACCAGTGAAACACTGAGGGGTGAATGACAGCAAGTCAAGCAAAGACAAACTGCAAAGCAGTGAGGAGAACTTGGAGGTGCTGAGGCCATCCGCTCTATCATTGCAAACTCTGCCTCTTCAGTTCCTATTGTCAATCTGATGGCCTGTGGAGTCTTTACTATGGAGGAGAGAGACAGAGAGGGAAGAGGAGAGGAAGAAAGAGAGAAGGGAAAATAGATACAGAGACAGAAAAACAGAGAGAGGGGGAGGGGGTGGAGGTGAGCTCTTTGCAAGATTCCTATCAGGGAAAAGTCAACTGTTTGTTAATGAAAAGTGAAGTCCTTAGTATTCAGAGCAACAAAGTCCTGAAATGGCCAGACCCCCTTCCCCACCCCCCCATCTCAGCAATGTAAGCAAAACAGCCACATCTCCTGACACCAAAGGCCAAGAGAAACAAGTCTGAAGGGGCCAAGGTCCCTGACCTTCCCCACCCCAGTTCCAGGTGTGTTTCCTGCCTGGAGGTCCTGGTCTTTCCACGGAGGGCTTTCTCAATGGATCTCCAAGAAGGGATTCTAAAACCTTCCAGTTTCACTTCTTTTTTAAAAATCAGTTTGTTGGTAACACAAACCAGGGCAACAGCTGTTTCCCCCTTACTTCTCTGCCCCAACATTTTACTAGGCACACCTAGTAAAATGCTGCCTCATTCCATCCTTGAAGACCCCACCGTCAGGCACATCTCTACCATGTCGTAGATGAGGAGATGAGTCTAGTAAGAACAATCGCTGGAGGGTGCACCTCTGGACTGGGAAGTTTGGTGTTTCCCTCGAAGGAGCTGTTCTCACATCCACAGGCAGGGGCCCAAGCTCGACTCATTTTCAGAGAAATCCTAACTGTTAACTGCAGCAGCATTTATTGGAAGCTTTATCAAGACCAGATTTCTCCTGTTTGTACTGAAAATGATGTTGCATTGGGTCTAAGGAGTAACCAGTCTAGTCCATGGTTTCTATCATTTTTCTGTATAATCTGAATGGTAAGGTCAAGGGAACGCTTTCAAACACTTTCACTGGTTTGGGTTTCTGTCCACGTAAAATAAGCAGAGGCTTATTTATAACTTCTATAGAAAAGGAAAAAAAACTTGTATGTGAGATAAACTGCAGTAGATTAGCGATTTTACTATTGGTCAAAGAAAGGGCATAGCTATTAGAGGCTAAAACAAGGTGTGTGTGGGGGGATATAAAGTTATAATAAAGACAGAACATGTCTAAATTTGGACTGTTCCCAGCCATCAGCCCTTCCTTGTAGGGAAATCACCCTGGGGGAGGGGGGAGAGGGAGGAGGCCATAGCAGTGCCCCCAGCTGCCACCCTCAGCTTCCTGATCACTTTGACCAGGAGAGGGATTCTCACCGCTGCCTTGGCAGAAACGGCCCATTTACCCAGGAACACAGTTAACTTGCTCAGAAGGGCCTGGCCCATGTGATTGCCTCCTGGGTTTCTGGCATCAAAATCTAAGAGCTACCTGGTGAACTGATAAAAGCTATTAGGCCAGGGCTGAGCAATCTTTCTGGAAGATGTAGATGTGTGGTGCAGATAAGCACTAGTTAGTAACCCAAGATTAAGGCTAATGGCACCTGATAGTGAGAGAAATTAAACAACCCAGGTAGGCCGCTGCTCTTCAAAGCTCTTTGTTTCTGTGCAGCAGCCACCGTCCCAGGTGTGACCAAAGCATGCCCTTCCAACAGAGTCAGTGCCTGGCATCCAGAGCTGACTCACCCCTGCTGTCAGCAGTGTTTGTGCACATTCATTATGACTAACAAAATACACATACGCTGGGAAAGTTACTTCAGCCTCGGGCCTTTGTCATGTGCTATAGTCGTTCATCTAATGGGCTTTGGGGAGGAGAGGGCACTGATCTTAATGGGCATTAAGTATTATTAAGTTGCAAAAGGTCTCCAGTCAAAGGACATAGGTTTATTTTGAATTGGGACCTAGCACCAGTGTGGGTCGCACATGGACACAAGCTTGTTCTACTTGAAAATATCAGATGAAGGTCTCTCCACCATCTGCTGAGAACCCTTTCTCTAAGGGACAGACAGACATCTCCAAGGGTCCCTCACTGAAGTTAGCAGCTTATCCTGGGCTGATCTACAAACCTTGGCAAATGTGTATTTGGTGTTATCTTCCGGGGCACCCCTTATCCAGTCCTTGTGGAACAGGATAGCACATGGACAAATAGCAAAGCTCATAACCCACAGACACAGGAGTGACTGCCCCGTCACCAAACATAAGAACCAAGGCTCAGAGAAGTTAAGTAATGCGGTCCAGGTCACAAGTTGTACATGGGAGGCTTGAACTTGAGCCTGGCACTTCCAGGTTTGAGTTCCACATTCATGCTTCATCACATCATGAGACCAAGATCTTAGCTCAGCTGGCAGCACCATGACAATGCAATGTATACAAGGGTCAGAAGGAGTTTTCTGACAATGTGGCACATTCTGAGTGAGATGTGCTGTTCTATGCACCTAAAAGGCATGCCAAACCAGCATGCAGAGAACACCATAAGGAGTGCCTTTGTTAATGCCCTTTGCAGCGGCCTGGTGAGAGCCTCAGACCTAACCAGTTCTTTTGACCCTTCTATGGGCTAAAAGATCCTTGCTGGAAAAATAGAGTGAGTTCATCTCTTGAGACTCCAGTGCTGAGGATGGTGGAAGGTTACAGATATTTCTGATATTTAGAACATGTGGATAAATCTATCATTGCTTGGATTTAGAATACTACTAAAACTGTCTTAAAAGAGATTTATAAAATCTGAGGTGGGTGAAACAAAATAAATTTCTTACAATGCTCACACAACACAAGAACCAACTGATGTTGGGGCATCTAAAGTTGGCCTTGAGCCATAGGTTTGGGTGTGATAATTGTCTATTAAACCCAACTTGGGTGTGTTTGGGAATCTTCTAAGTGGTGGATGGTTCCACTTTCTATTTTAAAGTTGTGAAGATTTTAACACGTGTATTCAGCATTCAGAAAAAAAGGAGGAAAAGAAGGAACGATGGAGAAGGGCAAGAAAATGGCCAAGACCTACATGTGAGATACAAAATTGAAAGGAAAGCAGGTTTTATTGTGTTACTGCACAATAGCAGTGTTATCTACAATTGAAATGTAACTATGACTAATCTCTGCATACAGTATTTGAAATATTAAGTCTTTTGTTCCAAATATTTATTTTAGAATTAGATTTACTTCACATTTTCTTCATAATGACCCAGGAGAAGCTTCCAATGCTTTTCTGTAGATCTGACCTCGAAATGACTTGAGTGTCCCTTCTTTCTTTTTGATTCCCTGCTGTTTTCCCAAGACTGTTCGTTATTAGCAGATTGTCAATTCCCCCTACTCCTCAAATTTCCGCCCTCTGTGGCAGATGAAGCCTAAAGTAGAGTGTGTGTTGAAGAAAAGCAAGCTCCAGTTTTCATTCGCTTGATTTTTCCTCCATACATTTTGAGATACTTTCTTGCTCAGCACCAAAACCCCCGAGACGCTCTGCAGCAGACTCGTCCTACCTGGCTGTGATTTCCAATAGCTCAAGCAGGCACCGAATTACAAGCCAGAGTCTTGCTAGTTTTCCAGACTTGAAACAATGCGATTACAGATGACTGGAATCATACAAACACCTCTGTGTGTTTTCAGTGATTTTGCTGTCTCGTCATTTAAAGCTGCCACACTACCAGTCCCCCAGCAGGAGCAGGCTGTGCACAAAGGACCAAAAATATGCACTTGCAGGGTCTTGACAAGGAACTGGGCTGCCCTTGAATGACGGCTGTGGCCAGAGGAAGAATACCTCCCTGGAACCTATGGATGAACATTCTGAAAGGACACCTCATGTCCCAGTTAATGGCACTTTCTGGACCAGAACTGGACACCTGCCTTGCACTTCCTACAGGACCAAGATAATACTGAAGGAGTGTGCACCAAGGCATGGTAAATATCAATACCACTGATGTCCCAGCTAGAGCTCACCGTTCTCCACAGTCCACAGATGAAGAACTCCACAGACAAAGAGAAGACAGAGAGACCTGTAGGTAGACGTTAGAAATGAACAGACACATATTAAAAGACTGCAAGGGTAAAGGAAGCTTCTGGGAAAAACATACACAGATCATATAGGAGAGAGGAAAGTATCCTGAAACCACATAAAAAAATGAACTCAAATGGAAACTTACATAGAGTAATAAGCAACAAGAAGCATTTGTCTAAGTAGTTTTATCCCTGAAAACACTTTTCTCTTTATCCTACTAGGAAAATAAATTCATGCCTAAATAAAATTACTCAGCACAATGCAGCTTGAGAGTAAATTTTCATTTGCTTGCATTTCATAACAACTCAAAACATTTGCATTATCTGCATCCCATTTTTTCTCATTTTCTACAAATGGAGAGTGTGTCTCCCAGACCCATTATAGTTATCCATATTTATCATGGGAAAATACAAAGATATTACTTGCCCAGGTCCAGTGCACGAAACCTAAATTGGTTTCCAATGAAATGTTAGCAAGTAAATAACTAAGAGGATAAGATATTTTAATAGCAATAAATTAAATCACACATGACTATTGCATTCCTATTGCTCTAATATTGGTTTCACAATAGACCTTTTAAAATTTCATTATTTTCTTCAAGATTTGGTCAAAAGAACACTAAGATAAGGCAAAATTTCAGTGAGCCATGTTTACTATGCATTCCCAGGACTCAGATATTTGACTGAGATTGCAAACCCACCACCACAAGCGGTGTTCCCCTTTCCTAAGGATAAGCTATTACTGAAAAGCAGCTGCCACAGAGACACGACATTTTCCAGACTTCCTTGTAATTGAGGCAGGAAGGCAACCTGTCTTGCCAGTCCTTGTGCTGGTGGGAGCTGCGGTGGCTATGATATGGGTGTCTTGTCCCCTCCTCTCCGTCCCTAACAGCTGTATCATCAGGGGGAACCACCCGGGAGGAATCTGGGCCACACAACCAGTCCTTGGAATAAGTCCCAGCAGCCAGGCAGGACACCAACAGAGTGCTGTGATGAGCCTTCAGAATTAAACTTGTGATGCTTTCAAGCCACCGCATGTTTGTGGCATGTTTGTTATAACAGCTGGTGCCCCCCCCAACTGATAAGAAAATGGCGGACCCCATTACATCAAGGCAGGTTTCTGTAGCTCTCAGTGAGTTGACAAAAGACTTGCCGTGGATCCTCATTAAATTTTATTTTACGCAACTTATTTGTTTTATAAGAATGGTATATGATAACAAAGTCTTAAACAGTCTCTCAAACGACAGAATCAAATAAAAAAAAACTTATAGCTGCTAGAAGTAAGAGAGCAAAAAATGATTACAATTCTCAGACACAGAGTAGCTGGGGCTGATTGCTCAGGGTTTAGAAGCAGAAATTCACCTCTATGCCTGACATCTGCCGCCTGCAGACCCAAGTTGGAAGCACAGATGACCCTGGTTTTGACCAAGGACACAACTTTATTTAGCCCATGCCAGGGGAGATCAGTGCCTTCAGGAGAAGAACACGGTAGCAGGGAATGGTTCCAGCCACCATATCTTAATAAATGGGAATTATAGTTGAAATGACAGCAAGTCATACATGCACCTGAGAAGCGACCAGCAGCACTTCTGCACACACCTGTGCACACCATCATTTTGATGTGCCTCGTGACAAGGAACGAACCAGGTCAGCACAGAGACATTCAACCACAACACACGCACCTCCACTTCACCCATTTACAAGTGATTCAGTGTTGCCAACAGTCACCACAGGTCTAATTGTGAGCCATTATTTTAGCCATTATTTCCTTCCATAGCCCCAAGTTTCAATCCCAGGCTGCTCTGAGGTTGAAATAGGCGGACAAGTAATAACAATGCTAACCACTCTGCTCCCACTTTTCTTCATGCTAATCAGTTCCCTTTACACATTTTATGTACTGACATCTTGTCATGCAGCTACAGAGTTCAGGCCTCTTGACATCTCTGTTCTAGATAGTACAAGTCATGGTTTTAGGTCCTATTCTGGGGTCTCCAACTGACTCTCTTGAGCTTAAATGTTATGGTGATGGTCCCAGAGACTAGGGGAGGGGGGGGCTCAGTGGAATGGCTCCCGAAAGGCTGAGCTCTGAATGTCAGTGGAGAGTAAGTTGCTATGCAGGAACCAAGTCACTGGCGATCCCTGATAGGTGAGGAGGGTGGTAGGCAGGTCATCCTGACTCTCCACCTGACATGAGTTGGCTGGGCAGTGGGGCTGGGAAAGTTCCTTATTCTGGACTGCGTCAGACTAATGATTTTTCTTGGTCATAAACAATGAGTGATATAGTCTTGAGTGGTAGAAGGAGAAAACAGACAGATGAAACAACTAAAACAAAAATGTTTGGACAGTGGTCATCAGAAAGGAAGGGGAAGCAGAAATGGAGCTGGCGACAAAGGAGTCAAGGGTGGAGTGAAGGACAGACTGGATTCTGAGCAGGAACATAAGTGGTAGCTACACATACATACGTACTGACAAATAATGACACACAACTAAACACGCAGGATGTTATGTTGCAGTGTTAAAAAAAAAAGTGTTTACTCATGCCAAAGACATATGATCTTTTATAAAGTGTCCACCTAATGATGAAGTAGGTATGTATAAATATACTTGCCCCTGTGAAGTTGAAAATAAATTTCACCACAAAAATCCCTATTTATACACATATGGAAGTTGAGGGGGAAATTTTCAGGAGGGAAAATGTGAAATCGATAGCAGAAACCAGAGCCATGAGCCAGCTTCAGTCAAGATGGGAAATCCATATGGTGGAACCACAGGTACAAGGATATGGTAGCTTCAGAAAGCATCCATGAAAGGCAAAGATGGAAGGAATAAGAGCTAATGGGCTACACATCCTGCCAGTTCAGAGCCACCATGGAAAGCTGTGATGAGCTCTCCTGGTTGGAAGAGTTGACAGCGCACTGGAAAGGTCACAGGGGCTGTAAGAATGGTATAACCAAGCTCTCTCTCTCCCTCCCTCACCTCAGGCTGTCCATTCACAAACATATATATTGTCACAGAGAAGGAAATTTTATTATCTTTTTTCTCTTAAAAGCTAAACCTTTAGGGGAAATACATCTTGTGTGGATTCATCTTGTAGTTATGACTGCCTGTTCCTAGACTACAACACTCCACAGACAAAGCCTTCTCCAGGGGCCATTTTGTCAAGTCTAGCACACCACACAGTGGTCCTGAGACAAGCTACCTCAGACACACAGAGCTGGTCCTGACTTCACCCACCCTTTCTCTTCCTTACAGTTCCTCAGTCCCAAGTCTCCAAATTCTTACCAGCATAAAAAAAGAAAAAAAAAATGGTGTCTACACCATCCCAGACCTCAATTGTCTTTGGTAATATCTTTTCCCAGAAGTTATACCCTCATGGTTTATTTTAATGCGATTTCACAGAGCTGTGGAAAGCCTGGAATACAGCCATGGCCCAGGAACACAGGGACAATTGGATCTCTTTGGGTTTCAACTTCTTTAGCAGTTGAAGAAGGTGTCCAATGAATGAAGCCTAAAGTCCTTATCTCTTCATACTTCACCATTCAATCATTTCAGCACACAAAGTTAATCTATAAAGACTGTTAACAGGATGCTTGGAAAAATCAGTGGAGGGCATGCCCTGGACCAGAGCACAGGCTAAATATCACCTCCCTCAGCCATGCCCCTCAGTTATGTCTCTCATTGGGAGGAGAGAGAAGGACAAAGAGCTTTAGAGACTCAACTTGTGCATTCTGAACATTACGATTCCATCCTCAGACAGGAATACCAGCCCAGAGAAACAACTTCCATCATTACTTCAAAGTGTCAGGTTGGCTGAAAAGTACAATGGATCATTCCAAAAGATCATTGAACACAGAAATCATCTGCCCACTGTTCTAGTCTTTAAATCTGTCTCTGAAGATTAGTTGAACCTCCTGCAAGGCCATGTGCATGGACCACATTATCAGATACTTCTTGAGTCATAAACTTGTATGCCTTTAACGTCGATCATGACTTCATTGCACACAGATTTTTTAAAACTAAGTTGAATTTCTGGAGGGCATTTGTAGTAATACTAATAAACACAGTGAAATGCATCCGAGTTCTTTATAAAGTTCATTCATTTAACCAATGTTTTTATCAAAGAGCTTCCTTATGCTAGACATTACTATAAGGAAAGGGATAAGGTTCCAAAAATTCCTTTTCTTGTGGCATCTGAAATTCAAACAAGACAGGACATGGAAAACCCTTTCCCTAGAACACTGCTCTCTCCACCCAGACCTTCACATGGCTGCCTCTTTCCACGTCTTCTCAGTCAGAAGTTACCCCCTCAAAGAGACCTCTGTTTTCTCCCCCAAAGGATGCCTCCTTTTTAGTATTCCCACCCCCTACTGTTTTCAAATCAAATTGTTATTAAGTAAACACCTATTGCATTATATTAATCTCAAGTGTACAATCTAATGATTTTACACTTGTATTACAAATAAATACTCATCACAATAAGTCTAGTCCGCAGCCCTCACCACATAATCACACACATTTTTTTCTGACAAGAACATTTCTGACGAGAACTGATGCTGATAGCAGCTGTCACACCTGCACTACAGTATTATTAGCCATCATCATTGTGCTGTATGTTATCACAGACTTATTTATTCTACAACTACAAGTTCACTGCCTTTGACCCCTCCACCCATCTCCCACTTCCCAGTCCACGACTCCAGTAACCAATATTCACTATACCTGTGAGCTTGTTTTATGTGCTTGGGGTGTGTTTCTTTGCCTTTAGTTTCCACATCTAAGAGCACATGGCATTTGTCTTTCTGACTTACTTCACTTGGTGTAATGTGAAAATAATGCCTTTTGTAATATAAGGAAAAATAAAAGAAAATGGCTTTCTTTCCAAATTTATTTATTTATTCATTCACACTCACCAAATTCTACAAAGAAATTAAGGCCACTGACAGAGCACTGTCATGCATCCTTAACGGATTTCCCCTAAATCTCTAGAGCAGCATTTCTGAGAGAAGCTGTCACCACTATCTGTCACCATGAAGACTAACACTGCTCTTTTTGCAGCTTGTAACCATACCTAGAAGGAGCTCCTGGCATCCCTGGATTCTCACATACTTTTATTTTTTATCAACCTTTTATTTCTAGGATATCTCCTAAAAGAAATGTTTCATTAAAAAAAAAAAAAACAGCTAGAAAGGTGGTTGTTTTAGAAGATAAAACTTGGTATGAGAAAAGAAAACAATTGAAATAAAAGCATGTTTCCAGGAGTGATGAGAAAACTCAAAATTTGCCAAATATAAATCCCTTCACCCAATCTGAGTCATCTGGACTTTTGTTTTTCTATTATTTTCGATGTCATGAAATCTACCTGTACAAACCTCACAAAAGAAGACTTTAAAAGATAAATAGGTGCGGAAACAATGAAGAGGAAAAAGAAAACGAGGAAAGTTAGGAGGCAATTTAACAAAAAAACATTATTACCCCCCTAATTCTCCTGTGAACTCCAAGTGCTTAGACCTTGGAGAACTCCTGAGTTATGACCGAGATGACAGAGCCCACAGCCAACATCATTCTTACGATAAAGCAGAAAAGCTGATGGAGTTCATCTCATCTTTGATATCAAACACAGCAGCTACCTGTGAGCATGTCCCCACTGAACTAGGACACAGGTAAAGGGGTCCAGGCAGGAGCGGTGGGAGGGATAGGAGTGGTAGGAGGGACATGGGCTGGGTGGTGGCCCCCCCTGTTGGTGAGACAGTCAGTTGAAAGGGACCCCAAATGGCAGTGACTTTCCTGCAGAAGGGAAAGGTGATCAGGGAATACTCATTTGCAAATCACCAGAGCAGCCTGCTCACCCTCTGTCAAAATACTCAGTTGGATGGAGTTTTGAATTTGAAAGCCTAACACAGTAAAGTTCTGCACTGATTTTTAATCATAAGTTTAGAAAACAGGATAGTGAGTAAACAAAGGTTACCAATGTTACAATCTAATGCTGTGATTCCCATTTGGTAGGAAAAGTAGCAAGTGTCTAAGCTGCATAAAAATGTGAACAGAATATGTCCCAAGAGAGACTAAGTCCAAAGATAAAGAAGATGCCAAGAGGACTGAGTGCCTCAGTGCTTTTGAGGTATGCTATTCAGAAACTGTGTTCATTGTCATGCTCACCACCTCTCTGGTGATGGGTTATTTCCCAGGACTATAAATCCAGGTAGTTAGAAACAGCTATAACAATTAAATTCGTCCAGGTATAGTTCCTTATGCAACTATTTCAGCAAGTACAAGGATCATAGAGAAATTGTTTTTGGCACAGTTCCATTAATATTATGGTACTTGGTACTTTCTCACAAATGATATGAAAAATAGAAAATCATTACAAATGGTGCCCAGTTAGTAGGGTAAAAAAGAAAGACCAAAAGGAAAGAGGTAGAATCGTATCATTGGCAGGTACTTTGTAGGTTACACTACATCATACTTTTTACATCTGAAAGAAGACAAAGAAGAAACCAGATAACAATTAAGCACAAAAGAAGAGATTCTGGACTATCAAAGATTGAGTCATACTTGTAGAATCCAGCTTTTCATAGTGCAGGTTCTGTTATGAAATCATAGTGCCAAGATCATTTGAAAGGCTCTGAGCTTTAAAATTTCAAAATTTCTTCTCTAGGGTCTCTTCGTATGCATGAAAAGCTAAGAGCAGAGATCACCTCCATACAAATATAAGTTATGCTCAATGTTGATTTATTCAGAGAAGAGGAAGTCTCTCTCTCTCTCTCAAGATAAAAGGAGAATCACAAATTCTTAACTAGAAAAACTGTAGAACAACTGGCCAGTATAGCAATAGAAAAAGAGGTAACACTGTATAGATTACCTTGACACACAATAAATACATAGTAGGATAAAAAGTATGGTAATTTATAAAGTGTGCACTTATAGCAAACCAAGTCACTATCAGAAACTTAGGGGTAATATGATCACTTAGCCAACTCTGGGATATGGAGAAATTTAGGGAAAAATTACATGACTACATTTTAGCATAATGAAGACTTGCATCTTATTTAACTTAAAAGTTTAATGTAAATTGAAACCAGGAGAAACCAAAATATGAATGAAATCCCAATGATCAATGATGCATAAATATTTATGCTATAAATATGCAGAAACAAAAATGATTACTATACTTAAATGTGTTTAAATTGAAACATTTAACATAATAAATTACTATATTGAATGTAAAGTTCTAAGCAAAGTTTAAAATCATAAAGAATATTTAATCATGTGAAAACACTGATGAAGTTTTTGCAAGCACTAAATAAGGTATGAGTGTTCACCATAAACAAAGAATTCTGTTAAATCACCAATATTCATGTCCCAGAATGACGACCAGAGTTACAGCTAATAAACATGAAGGAAATATTAAGCTCATCTATGTTTTTTTTAATGCAATTTAAAACAATGAGGTGCCAATTTTTCTTGTAACTAAGAAATATTTTTGTTCATAAGGATGCTCAGTGTTGAAGAGTATTTTTACCCACTGCTACTGGCAGAGACATTGATAGACCCACTTTGGAAAGCAACTTGCTAACACAAAGAGACTCCGTAAACCTTACTGCCTTTGACCTAGAAATTCTCTAACAATCTTCTTATGAAAGTCATTGGATAGGCACAAAGAATTCATATATCAACTGTATCATAAAGGAAGTACAAAATAGTTTTTTAACATCTAATAGGAAAGTGAGTAACTACTGGTGCAGTTATCCAATGATGTATTCTACCACCTTTAAAATGTGGCTAGCTGGGCACAGTGGTTTGTGCCTGTAAACTTCAGTCCATGAAGTGGCTGAGGCTAGGGATCACAGTTCGAGTCTCGCTCTGGGCAACACAGCGAGACCTAGTTCCAAAAAAATAGCTGGGTGTGGTGGCGCACACCTGTAATCCCGGCTACCTGGGAAGCTGAGGCTGGGGATTGCTTGAGTCTGTAGTTCCCTAGGGCAACATAAGCCTGCGGTCCCAAGGGCAAAAATAGCGAGACCTAGTCTCAAAAAAAAAAAAAAGAAGAAGAAGAAGTGTCTACCAAGTTTCTACTGATGTACTGATGTAAGGGAATCTAATGATCTGACAGTGAATGAAAAAAGCTGCAAAGTTAGCCCTGAGCTTGACGTCAGGGCTCAGGTGGAAGGGACTCAGACAGCTAGAGGCTTTGGCCTTCCAGGGGCCTGACATGCACTGCCCTGTGTGTCTCTATTATGTCACTCTGATATCACTATGATGTCACTTGCATGAACATAGGCTCACATTCAGGTACAGGATAAAAATAAAATATCAAAATACAATCAGTGAAGACTTTAATCAGATATGATTTTGAGATGAGAGGTGATCTGCAATTTTCTCCCACCAGTCTTTTGGCATTTGAAAATTGGACCACCTGTTATTATTCAAAATAAAAGGAAAGGGTTTTTAGTTAATACTAAATTAAAGAGGGAAAGGCTACATAACTCTTTTTGAAAATACTGTGAGCATCACAGAGTTTCACTTGGACTTTTTCTCTCAGGGCACAGACTCCACAGAAACGCCCCTTCCCAGTGTTTGAACAGGCCATTCAGTCACAGCGACAAGGCAGAGACCCGTGCCCAGCACTGAAGAACGGGGTGAACAAGATGTCTCTGTCAGGAAAACGAGAAAGAGAGAATGAGTACGTCCTGCATATCTGGGTGCCCTGGATCTGGATCCTCGGCCAGGGCCAGGGCTGCGCAGCCAAGGCGAAGAGGAAAGAATTCTCCCCAAAAGTTGTCACAGAAATGGAAGAGTAGGAGCAGGCTGAGCGCCTCCTCGGAAACAGGAACCTCCCACTCGGCGGGGCCCCACACATGGCTGGTAATAAGCCCAGGGTTTGGAAAGAGCCTCACAGCCCTGAAGATGCTGTCCCCTCCGCTGAGATCAGAATTAAGTCTGGGCAGAGAAAGCAAGGGCTCCATGGCCCAGAGAGAAACACCTGGGTTCAGTTTTCAGCCACTTTCTCCTAACCTCTGCTACCTCCATGGCGAGCACTCGTTAGTTGTCCTGAGGTTGGCGGCACCAAACACATACGGTGGACACCCCCTCCCATCCCCACTCAGGCCTCCCTGCTATCTGTCGCACATGCTCCTTTGTCGTTCCCACGCTCCAAACACGGTTCCTGTGTCTGCTCTTTCTCTCCATCAGCTTGCCTTGGGTCGGGTACCGAAAGTGTCTCTTTTTGATTTGTTGGACAATATCAATTAAAATATATATATATATTGTCCCCCAAAGAGCTCTCCAAACTATTTTAGGACACAGTCTGTGTAAACGCTAGGGAAAAGAAAAAGTGGGTATTTCTTTATGATTCTCACATTTCAGCATTTCTTAATCATCAAGTTTTTGTTTTTCATCTTGTACCCGAATGACCTTCAATAAAAGACCTGGAATAGATTACTTAATTCAGCTCACCAAGGACCTCTTTCATTATCTGTTTGAATAACAGCTTTAGAAAGTTGAATGCAGGCAAATGTTAATGCTTTTACACATTTTTAAAAGCAGTTTTGTTCTATTCTCAAATGACATACAGGTCACTCCTAATGATTGCATGTTTCCTCCCAGCTAATTTCAAGGCTAACATCTTGCCACATCCATCTCTTTCACTTTTGTATTCAACAATACCAAGTGTTTGGAAAGAGGACTAGAAGGAATCAGGGTTTTAACTTGTAAATATAGACAAATTAATCCATCTCCGGCTTCAATTTTCTTATCTCTACAACGAACACACTGGAAAATATGATGACTCCTCCCTTTTCATCCTAACTCCCAGCTCTTTGTAGCCTACTTTTTCAAGGTCAAGTTCACTGTGGTTTTGTCAGTGAATTAGCCTAATAGATGAGGCAGTCATGCCAGTGTGTGAATGGAAGGTCAGTGGGTGGAGAATAGGTGACATGAAAATGATACAACTTTGAGATTTAAAGAGATGATCACATTCTTTGCTCTCTGACTCTGAGAGAATGACATGACAGAAGAATACAGGGTGGAAGGGGGAGATGGCCTCAGGAAAGGCTAACTGAGAGACACTCTATGACAGAAGAATACAGGGTGGAAGGGGGAGATGGCCTCAGGAAAGGCTAACTGAGAGACACTCTGGAGAAACTGGGATCTGGAATGGCCAGAAAAGAGCATGGCGATGGGCAGAGCACCCAGGCCAAAATGATTCTGTTTTCCAAGCTGTGCATTCTAACCACCAGCCTTGTCCTCACCTTGGCTGTATGGCAGCATAAGCTTTGGTGTTTCGATACTATGACACTGTTGAGTGCTATGCCATGGACTTGATTTTATGAACCTTTCCCTAATGATACTATCTGCCTGACTGTACAAAGCAGCAGTCTTAGTACTTGATCTCTGTTTTCTCAGCTAATATACCCCATGCATCATATTGATTATTCTCGAGATTTTGTCAAGGCTCGCTCTGTCTGTTCCACACCTGTGATTTTAACAGAGACAGAATACAGGGGTTCAAGAGAATGTGACATAATAGTAAATAGTTAAGCAGGAAAATGATCTCATTTTTAAAAGCTGTGAAACTGTCTCTCTGGAAAATCAACTGAAAATACAAATTATTTTTTGAAAGTACCCTCCAGTGTAGGAGACTAGAGCATCTCATCACAAGATGTTTCCAACAAGAGTGTCCTCAACCTTACCATCCTGGATTTTGAGACCAATGCCTAAGCTGTGAGGAGAAAGGAGATGCTACAAAAGACCCACAGAGCCCAACCCATCATCAGTAAGCTCACCGCATGATGCTTGACAACAGAAGCAACAAGTAGAGGCTCAACTTTACATGAGTGTCTGCTGTGAACAGGTATGCAGACTCATGAGCACAGAGCTTCCATCACTCACAAGGCTCCCCTCTGCCAGGCGAGCACCAGAACTCCAACCTAACAGTTGGCTTAAGGAATAAGTATTCCTGTTTGGAAGCTATTACAAACCCTCTCCCTTTCTGTCTGTAGGGAGGCAGAGTAAACTTATAAGTGCATGCATGAGTGAAATGTCATCTAGACTGTTGGAATGGCTGATGCTTCCAGGCAGAAGCTGCCGCAGAGATGGAACCTACCTAGAGAGGCAGGCGTCTCACAGCCTATGTCTAGGTGGGAATAAAATGTCTATAGTAAAGACAAACAGTAAAAGCATCTTATAGTAGTAAATAAGCTTATTAAGCTTATTTATTTACTAAAATAGATCCCTCCCCCCACATCTAGACAAAGAGGTTTACACACCACTTTCCTCATTCTGTGGGCATGCAAGAGGTAACACACTGGACAAAATCCTGAATCCATCATCACACACACCAGGAAGCACCTAACAGACTCATCAACAACCATATTCCTGCCCATCTCCCCCCACCCCATTGCAGCAGGCTCTGTCCTTAAGGCAACTCCCAGAGCCAGAACTGAGCCCTATATCTTCAGCTAGATCTTTCCTTTATGGAGAAATGTCCTCATTTCCTGCATGAAACCATTCACCCATACTAGCATTATCCAAAATTGACCCAAAACAACTGAATTCCATCTAACCTCCCATCATCATGGAATCTAGACACTGGTCACAGACTCCCTTTCTCTGCATCTGTGTTTCTGACATTCTCTTTTCTGTGAGATGGGTCTACTGTCTCATTTTCTACCCTTTTTGCCTGCTTCCAAAATTATTTATTCTCCTCATTAAACAGGTGTGTCATCTACAAGAGTCACAGAACATGCTGGAGTTGAAAGAAACCTCCGAATTGGTGGTTTCTTTACCATAGGTGGGACATTAGAGTCGTTTACCATAGGCAGGACATTAGAGTCTAGGAGAGGATGAAAGACAGAGAATTTCCAGACCCAGAATTAGAACATTCGTCTGCTGACCTCCAAGGACACAGATCTCTCCACAGTACCACTGAGTCAAGTGCTAAGCCTATGGTGACTGTTACCTCCTCACCAGCCTCATGCAGTCCGGCCAACACTGGGTCCTCTCCTGAACTCATGCCATTTTCATGACACCAGAGACTTGAAAGGCAGATCTTTAATGCGCTTCATTGAAAGTTCTCCAACATAGAACTTCTGTTTGACCTTAAAATCTAACTTAAGGTTTCCTCTATTTCATTACTATACAAAACTCCCCAGATAACACAGCCATAATGTGTGGTCTTGATTTCCCCACAACAGTTCCTATAGATTCACTGGCCAAACAAAAGAACTATGACACCATTGAAACAGAAGCAAATGAAGTAACTGGAGACTCATTTTTCAACTAGACAATCAGATGACTGTCACCAGTCTAACGTCTCTTTCATCTGTTTGGTGAATTCCAATCCTTCACCACATTCCTGTTTTCAACACAATTAAACATAAATTTTACTTTAAAATTAACTCTCTTCTCACTTAATCTCCTTTGCTCTTCCCCTGGCATGGACAGGACAGGATAACATCTTCGTCCCTCTAACAAGGGACAGCTCTGATTTTAAAGAGAGCATGTGAACATGGTGTTGACTCATTCTTTTTCTCTAAGCAGTTTAATCCATGATTGGGATAAGAGAGGATGGCAATCATGGTGCAGTCAGTCAGGGTGTTCTACACATTATTTTATCAGTTTTGGTGACTCCAGTCATGGTTCACATCCAGGATACAAATCATTTGTCAAAGATACTTTTGTTTGAAAAACAAAAGATTGAAATGTGACTTCAGAGACTCCAACCCCCAACTCTCTTTGAAGCTAATGTGTGTTACTGAGCCTGCCATCAGGTTTATCTTCACAACTCTGCTTTGCACCCACCAAATACTGTCACCATAACTCTAGCCATCCCATGGGCTGCTGGGTCATACCCAGACGTCCCATTATGAAGGGTAGATTCATCACATCCCATGACCACATCTATGGGTGCTTTCTCTTCTACTCCTGCTCATAACCCTTCCTCTAGCCAGAATAATCTGCCGATGATGCCCTGTAAGCACTAATTGCTTCCATGTCATGTATGTACCCATTTCCTGTTTGAGATGTCTTCACTTCTTTATTCTGCCCGTCTAGTTCCTATGCTTCTTCCAGCTTTTACTTCTATGGACCTGAAACCTCTTCCTCAGCCAGTCATCACTCTGTCTTATCTTCCCAGAGGCCATTTCTGCTCTAGTTCCTATCATCCTAACTTCTCATGTACCAAGTTACTTCACTTTACAACCAAAGAAAGGAAATAATAAACATTATATTATTAAAAATATTCTGAAGCACTACCTGTAATTCACTGATCATTCACCCAACAAATACTATTTGTATTTGTTACAAATGGTGACAAAAACTATTTGAAAGTAAACTAATGCTTGTGTTCTGTTTGTGTTAATTCAACAGCTTCTGGAAATAAAAATGAAATTTTAAATACAGGAGAGTAGCTACCCACATCATGACCTTGTTTGTCAGATTTCATAAAGGAATTTCTTGATAAGAGAACCTAAAAATTGGTAACTCCAGTGGAAGTACAAATAATCCATCCATTATATCAGCACCATCAGCCAACAGTGCGATGATGACAGCAGGAGTGTGGGGATATAAATACTCGATTCAGTATTTTTTTCAGGAAAAAAAATCAGCTGCCCAGAAATTCATTCTGATTATGATACATGAGTGTGTTTCTACCTGAGGAAGGTTACAGATAGTGAAATAAAAAGCAGTTCTCATCATCCTCTGAATCTTTTAACTACTAATAATTGAGTACTTTTTTGATTATGCAGAATCACTTTTCAAGCTGATTATTAGGTCCTGTGTATAGAAAAGGTGCCCCCCACCCCCACCCCTATTCATAAAACAAGCATGCTAATCCTCTCATTTTTTTCAAAAACTGAATTATTCTAATCTTTGAAGACTACAGGTTTGGGTGTGCAGGTTATTTGTATATTACTTGTCTAGCTCATTAACATTTTTGAGTTTCACATAATTTCTCCTCACAATTCCATGAGAAATGTAATTTAGGGATTATTACCCTCTGTTTAAAAGTGGAAAACAAAGATTAAGAATCATTTTAGAGGTTTTCTCAAGGTCAAACAACTGGTTAAACAGAAACAGGATTAGAATGTTGAGTTCCTGAACCAGTGCTACTTTCAAAAACTCAATAAGTAAATATTTTCACAGGTCATAAAAGCGAAGGAAATCTTTCTTTATTGTGAAGTCTAGACTTCATGTGCTTCATGTCAGATTGTACTGGTAACACCATTTTCACTGGGCCTGTGTGAATTCAGCAGTTGCTCATTCCTTGAGTGGATAATTATGCTAAGTTAATGTTTGATGTTACTAGAACAAAATTATCAAGTTATTTCCATTTGTGGCAATGCCAAAGACCTGGAAGCATCCCATCTCTGCCCAAAATGAGTCTATTTCTGTGAAACTCTTAAACAACATTGAATCTGAAGACATGCCACACAGCAGACCACAGACTTAAAGCTCCTAGTCTAAGGAGCTTTTCACTACATATAATCCAGAAAGTAAATTTATTTATGAACTATCTTTTGGTTTTAGAATTAGTTTCAGAATCCATTAGTTTTAGAATCCAGACATAGAGAAGGGTCGCTGGTTTGCACATGTGAGCTTATGGATGAGAGAAGGTATTACCTGTCATTTGGAAGCAGGGAACAATCTGATGTCTGACTTAATACTTTTGATTGTAGAAGAGATTTCCTTTCTGATTAAAGGATTCTTGTTCCATAACCTATGGAGAGTGTCATTTAATTTCTCATTTGGGTTGGACCTATTACAATAAAGACACCTAAGCTATTGCACTTAAGCCAGCCAAGCAATAATATAACAAAACTTGAAATGATCATAGCAACAATTAGCATCAGCAATTAAAACATTTTGGCACCTATCCAAGGAAGTTACCAACAGTGCCTCAGCTCATTTTAAAGAAATTATTTCTGCTTAAAAATACTATCGAGGAAACTTGTGAATTTGGTGAAAAGCTGGATCACCTGGTCTCTAAGATCCACCCCATTCTGAAATTCTATGAGGTTACTCATCATAACCCTTGGGATCTCCTACTTTGTGGCTGAGGTAACAGAAACAATGAGATGAGGATCTATTATTGATCCTAAATATGAGATGATTCTACATTCAGAATATAAACTTCAGAACAACTAAAATTAGAATCTAGAAATGATGTAAAGATTTTAAAGTATCAAAAGCAATGACTTTCAAATTTTTGTTCCTAATAGAAATCTTAAAATTAAAAAAAAAAATCTAAATGACTCTACAGAGCACTTGAAGGATTGCTATCTGTCTCCTTTTATTATAGTCTGATAAAATATTATTATAATATAATCCTAAATTTCTGCACCACTTATTCAATACTTTAGCCTTTCTTGAACAAACTGTGCTAGAGTCAAATGTATTTTTTATGCATATGTGAAGCTGAGAAATGCAAGAATTTTGACCCCTGAGGTCTGCCAACCACATGCTCCTTCAGTGAGAAATCTTTAGACTGAACTAAAGTCAGGAAGAATAACCTAGTAGCCTTGTTCCTAAGCAAGCATCACCTCTTCTCTAGAAAATGGGGTCAAATACTGACCTTTTGTCTACCCCAAGTGGCCCAATCAGCATAAGTATGCTCCCATTTTGAAACATACTTAGTAATGAATATATCAAGATATATTTAGGTATTATCTCAACAACTGAAAATAAATACTGGCATATGTCAAGATCATTCTAACACTGCCTTTTATCATCAATAAAGAAATGTCTCATTTTGTCAGAGAGATCTTTGTAAACTTAGTTATAAATTTAAATTCACAAATTCATTCCATTTGGAGACCTCATTTTTAAGAGGTTCCTTCAGCAAGTACTTTATGAATTAATTCTGCTTAATTATCCATATTTTTCTTTAGGTAAGTTTCTCCAAATATTAGTGTACATACCTTAAGAAGATATATAACTTGAGTGTCAGTGTAATAAACTCTTGAAATAGTTTAAGAATATAGATAACATTGCTTGATAATAAAAAAATCACAAAATATAATACTTTGTAGTCTGTCTATATACAGTCAACATTTTATATACCATTTTCTAGCAATCATTAAGCTAAAAAGCTATAAAGCATAGTAGGAAGATTTGTCTCTCATAGAAAACTACATCCTTAAAATGCCAAAATGCAAGATAAAGGACTTCAAAGCAACCTACACTGTTATACTGTTTTTTCATGTAATGTTGTCACAGGACATTTTGGCAAGATTTTTTTTCATTCTTTGTTCTCTGTCTTGAATCAGGTTCATGGTTTTGTACATCTTACAAGCAACATGTCTGATAAGAAAAATATATTCTTAATAGATATCCTTTTACTGGTTCACTACAAATCAATGTGGAATAAATATATACTATGAATTTATCACTGTGATCAGCCAAAACAGATACAAAATTATATGACTGTCTAGAGATCACACTATGGACCAGGCAGATCCACCACATGGCCAGAAAGATCTTTTGAGAATTTTTCCCAAACCAGGTATCTCTTAAATTATTATTGGCACAAGGTGTGATGACTTTCCAGCATCAATTAATATGAAGTGGAAGCAGGCAAAGTATTAATTAAACATGACACTCTGATTATTTAAACCTTCTATTAAAGGTGATTATTCAGAACATGTTGATAACCTGCTCTTCAGAAATGACTGATGATATCAAGCTTTGCTGACTTCCTCTACGACTACTGTCTTCAACTCTTCAGAACAGAGGGAATAAATGAAGTGAGAAGAACACTGGAACAAGTCTAATAGACAAACCAACTAATCTCAGACCCCCAAGGTCAAAGCAAAGCAATTCATTTCTTGGCTTTCATCAACACAAGACATGATTTATCCATCTTGGATGGGATCACAAACACGATACATCTCAATGATACATTCTCCGTACTGTGTAACTGTCGGGACAATGACGGATGGCAGGGCGGCTGCCAAGGAATGTCAGAAGGCAAAACTCGTTATATTTGCACAAAAAGCACTTTGATTTCAAGTAACACATGTGCACATGAGCCATCCTTAGGAGTGTACATTTCAATGGAGAGGAAAATAACATTTTAGAATGCAGGTGTTCCTAGTAAGTCTATCATAGACATTTTGGAAATTCATGCTCCTCAGAATACTCTTCCCATGCCAAAAAGATCATTCACGCAACCAGCCATAGTGCAGCAGGTAACTACCAAATGCAACATTGTTCTATTGTTACAAAAATTTCAATGATTATTATTGTATTTTCCGTTAAAAATTTTAAGTAACTATAAAGGGATTGTTTCTTTCATAGACAATTCCAGACTGGTTACTGAAAGAAAACATTATGAGAAAGAAAGCAGGGAAAATATTTTTAACACTATGAATGTAATCAAATGAACCCAAAACCTTAAGGTTAACCATTAGGGCAACACACTCAAAGCTTTAAAGAAGAGATGAGACTTTATAAAAGAAAGAAGCCATGAGCTTGCAGTTCTGATGTCATTGATCTCCTAGTTCACCTCTCGCTTAGTATAGCATGAAGGAACTGATCTGTAAGTGATGTTATTCCACATTCAGAGATTATTCCAGAGCAGTACTAGGGCCTATGAAAGACATCCACTGAGATGGAAGCCTATGTAAAGGGTGATCACTGATGATTAGGAAACCTGATTCTACATTCCATAGCTTTTCAATCATGTGGCGATCTTCAAAAATCTAAATTAATTCTCCCTTTCTCCACTTGGTCACAATTATAGAAAATTTTATTGCTGAGGTGGAAGAAGGTAGAGAAAGGCGTTGCATCTTCAGCTGATGATTCATTTCACCAGCTGCCAGAAAGCTGCATGTCGTTGCACACCTGGATACATGCACCGTGACTGACTGGGAAACACATTTATCTTGGAATGTCACAAAGGAGATGAAATCGCCATTATTCTTCCCTGTAACTAAAGGTATTTTGGAGCTGTGTCTACCTACAAAATAATACAAATTACACATCTGACAGGGTTCACAGAATTTTACCATCTGCTCTCTATATTCAACCATAAATAATGCCCAGAGTACTTTCTGTGTTTAAAAAATAAGACTTGGTTTTAAAAAACCTGGATTGATTATCAACTTCACAGAGGAACATTGCTGTTAAAATCAAGACAGAGGGTAACTTGCTCACAACTCTGAATTTCTCTGGTTGCTAAGTACATAGCACAAATTTAACTTTTACTTTGTATTAGGGAGATTTTGTAAACTTTCCGTATTCTGATTTTGAGAAAACGAAAGTTGTAGCTAACTTTACATAGAAACCTCCATGCAAAAACCGACTAGTGTGAAAGAACAAAAAGGTATCAATTTAAGCCTTTGTAGTTACTCATGATATTGACCTTGAAAATCTAGAAATTCTTAGTAATCTTGCCTGAGAATTTCTTCCATTTAATACCTTAAAATATAACATTAAATTGAAGTTTCCATAATGAAGTTTCCATTTCATTAAATGAAATCTGCAGAAATCATAATTTACAAAAAAATGAAAATATCTCATCCAATATTATCAGGGATAAATCTCAATTTTAACTAGCTATGATAGCTACTTGTGAATTATTATAAAAACCTTTTATTCTCCTTTAAAATGCTGAGTGTGTTTTTTCTAAACTGAAAAAAATTCAATAATACTCATGCACAAGAATAGGAGCTATCAAAAACATATCAGTTTCAATACTAAAGTTGTAAGAGCCGTTTTCAACACAGTGTAAGATTTTTCCTATTTGAAAAAAAGATATGAAGAAAAGGAATTGCTAGGGTAGTGAAACTTAGAAACACTGATGTCAATAACATTTTGCCTAAAATAAGGATATAATAATAGCAAAGATAGTCATACCATTATGATTAAAAACATGGCAATCACTAATTGGAGTATTTATTCATATTAACTATTCCCACAAGCCAGTCAGGTAAGGGTACTATTATCCTCAACTTCTGAGATGCAGAAATTTCTGTACAAGAAAGAAAACCAACACTTTTCTTCGGTATTTTCCTAGGGCAGAGTCATGTGTGAAGCTAAGCCCCTTCACTTAGGAAAGAGATGGAGAGAGAAAGTCGTGACTGACAGGTGATATGGGAAGTATACACGAGGGTTTCTGGTCAGGTAGTAAAGACATGGATAGATTGGAATTATCCTTCATTCAGGACACATTATAAACAGAAACTGTGCTTACATTGTCAAATAATATTACAAGAAGATGTTAATTGTACCTATGCCACTGATATGTGACACCACAGAAGTTACATCATGGGTCTCAGCCACAATCCTGAAGTGAGCTGTTATTTTCATAAGCATTATCTAATATTAGATTTTAGTAACTGATGTCTTCAAAATATTTTTGACTTAAAAGAGACAGTCATGAACCACACCCATCTCTTCCACACAAAGGAAATTCAATAAATATTTTATATAAAATCTAGTAAGACCCGTTTTCTCCATGTTCTCACTTACATGTTAATTATTCTCAAACCAAAAAAAAAAAAAAGCCATCTGTAAATAGATGCTGGGATCAAGGGCTCAGAGTATAAGGTAGCTTATCATTTCAAAGGAATGTTAGAACTAGCTAGCTCCTACTTAAGGTCGTTTCGCTACCACAATGACAGTTATGAATATGACAGTACTGTCATCAGTTTGTCAAATATCTCAATAAAATAGCTGTCACATGTTTAAACTACATACTGATTTACATAATACTTGATATAGATAGTAGGAAATACCACTGAGCCTAAGTGGATGGATGAGTTGAAACTTTCAGTCTTTGGCCAGATCTCATCAGCTATCAGCTGCCGCCTCCCAACATCCCTGCTGTCAGAATTTCTCTATCTACCTTACTCTAAGTTGTCAGCCTTGGATTCTCTCTCTCTCTCTCTCTCTCTCTCTGTCTCTCTCTCTCTCTCTCTCGTCTCTCCCCCTCCCTCCTCCCTCTCTCCTTCCCTCCCTTGGAAAGGAGGAAGGAAAAGGTTTACCGAGGAAACACCTACAGGTACATCTTCTTTCACTTACGCGTCTTCCCATTTCCTCTCTGTTACACTGGGTAACTAATCCACATGGTTCCAATCAGACCAGGTTACATGTACATGCTTACACATTTGACTCATCAATTAACTGTAAGATCTTGAACACAAATCTTATTCACCCTATAAGAACTTCCAAGTCCGATGACTGGCATATGGGAGAAGTTCAATCATATCAGATGAATCAAACAACTGTGATCCCATCTCTGTCTTATACTCCACTTCTTAGAATTTCTCTCTTCTAAGAATTATGCTGTTTTCCCATACAAAGTTAAATGTTACACACATTAATAAAACTAGTTCATTTTAAAGGCATTATATCACCATCAAATCAATTCATCAACATAAGTGAAAGCAATCATTCTTATTTGGTTCTGAACAATTTTAAGTTTATAATATTCTACAGTTATTTATAAGTTGTATGAATAATTACTAAAGTTTTCCTTTAAATTGCATAGTTCTGGAAAGTGCATACCATTTTTAGATGTGATCAGCTTGTGGGGTTCACAGTTTAGAGGACCCCTTGAGCAGCCAGGGCCCATGCTTACTTGACCCTTATGCTTTGATGGAAAGGTTTCCTAGGATATAATATTCTTTTTTTCACATGACCATACAACTTACTGTTAAATTTAAATATCCAAGAGAGTTATTTACATTTAATCTATAATAAAATCAAGTACATTGTAACTGCCTCAGAGGAAAGTGGTAATGATGATGATGAGAATAGTGGTAAAAAAGAAGGAAAACACCTATTAACTCATGTTTACTTCCTTTGGGTTAACTTTTCAACAGTATAACCTTACATTTTATTCCTTGTAAATATATGAGTAAATACGGTTACCTACTTTTCAGGATTATCCACTTCTTCGGTAACAAAGTTGAGATAAAACCTGAAAAGATAGAAACAAATTTTAACTATTCATCTAGTCATAGAAGAATCACACTTTATATATTTAAAGCCAAACTCAGAGTTCTGGACCTTTTATAAACAAATGCTTAAAATAAAATGCAAATCTCCAACAACCAAGAGCTTCCTTAAGTCAACTTTTCTCCTCAGTTGTCTTCATGGAGATCTCCCCTATGCCCTGATGCTCATCAGGGTACAGTATGGACAGGGCACAAAGCCTAGTGGGCAGCTTGATGAAGTCTGACTTATTTACACACCTAAGAAACCAGCACCATGGTCAGGAAATGAAACATTACCAGTGCTCTAGAAGCTTCCCTCGAGGCCTTTGCTCCCCCATCCCTCCTCTCTCTTGTACAGACACCCATCATTCTCACTTCACCTCCGCAGTTTACTTTTGCCCGTTTCATCCTAATAGGCTGGTATTTGCTTGCTTAACTATTTCAAATTATTTCAAAATGCTTGCTCTTTGATGTCTAGCTTTTTATGGGGCTTGACGTGCATGAATCTCCTCCGGTCATTCATTACTTCTCATGTTTCTTTTTATTGGATGAGGCACAGCCTCTACATTCCACTGTTGATGGGTGTTTCAATCGAATGTAGACAATGATGAGGGCAGATGCCACGCACAGGACTGCACAGGTCCCAGGAGGCCCTGCAGTCCCTCTATGGGCATATGACCAGGGAAGTTTGTGCCAGGGCCTGCACTGCCACCAGCTTCCACAGTGGCTCTCCTGCTTTTGTGTCCCCACCAGCAACACATGAGTTTCTGCTGCATCAGTTATGAGGAGCAGAAGTGCCCTTTCCTCCAGGAGCTCACAGTGTGGAGACAGGCTGTGGAGCAGTGTGTCTAGAGCAGTCCCTGGGTGCCATGGGGCCAGGCAAGGCCTCCATCAGTCTGGCATATATGGGGAGGGTCTGCAGAGCAGATATTACCCAAGTTCAGCTATTCACATCAAGCCATGAAGGGGTGGTAAGATGCTCCAGCCGGAGCAGAAGGAGAATGCAGGAAAGCTGGTGTGGTACTTAACCTGGGGTGTCAAACATGGGGCAGCACACAAATGGTCTTCACAGCACCAAGTGGGGTACAGGACACAGATGGGGAATTGAAGGGCAAGATGGCCTCTGACTTCTAGGGTGCAGATCTTGTTCATGGAGGCAGACCCAACAGTCCAGGGCACACATACTGGCACAGGTGGAGAGCTAGCTGTTATACCAGCACATGCAAAGTCACAAAGATGCACAGCTGAAACTCACATTACGTCACAGCACAGTGTGACCATGATAAAAATCAATTTTTTTAGAGAGCTTTGCAGGGTAAGAGAAGTCTGACAATAGCATTTCTAAGTGCAAGGAACTGGTTTCCTAGGTGTAAATTCAGAGAGCAAACAGAAACCAAGACTAGAATAAACGATGATAAATTCTGAATCTGCATTTTTCCCTTCGATGGACTGTCTCCTGGTGTGACCTCCAGCCTGTGACCTCAATTCCAGCACAATCAGGCCACTGTTGAGGTGGCTAAAGGCGCCACAGCTGAGGCACATTGCTCATCATGACACTGCAAGTTGATACCAAAGAACAGGACAGTTTGGACAGTTCCCTGAGTACTTGCCCAGGTCTCCTGCTGAACAGAAGCATCCAGGCACACAGCCCTGCCCTCCAATTCCTGTAGGCTGTGGAGATACCCAGATTCCCTCCCCCCATCGCTTTGGGAGTCTGCATGTCTCACCTGGAGAGTCACCCTCTTTGCCTCCTTGACTTCCTCTTCCAGTTACAGGGGCCACTGGGGGCATTTTAAAACCCTTTGAGCTCCCTCTCAAGACTCCAAGATGGAAGACTGAGATAGACCCTGGCCTCCATGAGCATGCGTGGATGCAAGAACAAGGAACCTAACGACCCCAATGGAAGAGCCAAACACAAAGACAACGACCTGTCTACCTCTTCATTTCACTGGAAATTTCCACAATTGAGAAACCCATCTTTTCAACATACTCTTTTCTTCTCTTATTCCTTCATGATTCCTTGGACAGTAAGATGACCTTTCCAGGGGTATTCAGAAGCACAAATCTCTGAGTATGAATTCTCTAGAACATAAAGTCAAATGGCTAAGTGCTAATACCTCTTAGCCACTATACACTCAAGTATCTCATACCCTAAAACTCAGGTGGGAAAAAAAAAAAACAAAAAACCTGTCTTGTTCCATCTTTATAAAAACCCCAACTAACCTCACAGGCAGGCAGTCGATGTTGAAGGCTTTTAAAAATAAGACACGTCTGAAATAGAGTCACTTGTCCTAAGCCCCACCTTACCTACTTTTAGTTCCAGGTCTCCCAGAAGTGGAAGCATAAACCAGCCCATCAGGCCTCGCCCGATCAGTACCAGGTAGGTCATCTGCCATCTCTGCAGGGAATAGCCTAACAACAACTGACCTGAGCTTTTGCTCAGTCTGGCTCCCAGTTCCTCCACCCTCTTCCAGGTGCTCACTCTCATACTGCACTGCTCCTCCAAGTGCCCAGGTTGGATGCTGGCTGATCTGGACCCATTCCTTCTCTAAACAAACTCCTAAAATGTTTAATATGCTTCAGCTTATCTCTCAGCAAGTCTCAGGTGCCTAACACATAAAGAACTACTTTTTAGGAAGCATTTGAATAACTGAAAGAACAGCCATGATAAAGGTAATCTGAAAAATTAGCAACCCAGGATGTTTTTTAATGACTAGAAAATACTGCTAAAGAAAGAGGATGCAGTTATATCAGGAACACAAGCAATAACCAATGCTTTATCCAAATATTCACTCTGAGGGGTTTGCGGATTTTGTGTTAAGCCTGAGACCATGGGAAGTACAGGGAGGAATAACCCCCAAAAAGAAACAGAGAGAGGGATGGGAGGGAGGGGAGGAGGGAGGGAGGGATGGGAAGGAGGGAGGGAGAGAGAGAGGGAAAAATTTCCAGATTTGTTATAGATAAAATAGCCAGTTACTTCTTTACAGGTGTTTTAGAAACTGGTCTTTTTAGACAATGTTAAGGCAAGAAAAGAAACATTCATAAGAGCAGAACACACTTTCAATATTTTCCCAAGAATAGACCAAGGACAGGAGCTGAGTGGGTGGGAGGGTATGGCAGGAGGAGAGGTGTCTGTCGTTGGTGGGAGAACTCACCCCCTGTGAGAGACACACTTTCATACTCTGGGTCTGTAGCAAAGAACCCTGAGCATCCCCTGTGCTCTCTGAATCCTAAAGGCCGCTGGAGGAGTTCCCAGTCCATTGTCCCAGCTTTCCACCATTGTGTACTGGACTGCACAAAGCTGGCAACGAATTCCAACACCCAACGATGTGAATTATTTTAAAAAGAGGCCTATTCTTTGATTAGATTTGACACAATGGTACAAAATAATCCCAGCAGGTGCTTTTAAAAGACCAAATCCATTGAGGATAGGATTTAAATGGAAAAAAAAAAAAAGACACTGAAAAACTATTTTCTATCGCACGTTTAAAAAAAATAAAAAGTGGCACCAAGCAATATTCGGCTTTGGATCAGGAGATGGGACCAAAATTGGTTGGGTTTCCCAGGGCCCCAAGCAGCACAGCAGGCCTCTCTGAATGCAGCCTTGGCAATGACACTGAAGTCGCTCTGACCCAGCTCTGTGACCTCACTGGGTTAATGATTTCTTTTCCCCTAATCATGTTTCAGTGAAGGAGTTTTTATTATTCTAAAAAGATTCCCGTACCCCTCCAAGCCAAAAGCTCACTCT
Source organism: Uropsilus gracilis (assembly GCA_004024945.1). Lineage (NCBI taxonomy): Eukaryota > Metazoa > Chordata > Mammalia > Eulipotyphla > Talpidae > Uropsilus > Uropsilus gracilis. The sequence goes on along the minus strand of PVHY01000613.1, from coordinate 39,000 downwards.
ATTCAGAGCCAGGGCTGGCTGGTATCTTTTCTCTATTCAACCCACAGGCTGAATCACTGGCAAGGCAGGGTGCCTGGACAACCTCAGCCTTGCTGTTCTCACTCACAGTAGGTGGCTAAGTTCTGGGGACAAAGGCTGCTTCTGCCCCGCTTGCTCGCAATGCTCCCCCCATTCTGCATGGACACTGCAGGTTCCCATGGCCACTCTGAACCAGGCACAGGAGGCTGCAGGGGTTGTGGGGGATATTCACAACCCACAGCCCAACCTGGCCTCCTAACTCCATGAGAGGATAGGGAGGCAAGGGAGGTGGCACATTGTGAATAAAGAACTATCTCTGGGGAGTCCTGAGTCTCCATCTTGTTCTCTAACTTTTCTTCCAGACTCTGACCCAGGAGACCATTTCTCCTAAGCCAGCTCCTCTCTCTGCAGCTCCCTGAGACTGAAGACTAGTGATCAACAGCCATAATACCTCCACCTATTCACAGCCAGCACCTGGGCAGCACAACCACCTGGTGGGCAGCACGGTGGACACATTGTCCCTACATGAGAAAGACCCCATACAGATGCTGGGCGGGGCACATGGGCTGTGGTGCAGATGATGGGGGCTGCTTGTGTGTGGGGGTAGTAACATACATTTCAAGAGGGGTGAACCCACACCCTTAAATCATAGACAATGTGAGCCAGTGCTCCCTAAGTAAGCAAAAAAGTGCAAACACATACAGACACACATGAAGCAAGTCAGTCCAGGGCTCAGGGCCACTGCTGAACTTGAGCCCTCAAGAGTAGGAGGAAATCAACAGCCTCCTGTCCTTTCCCATAAGAAGTGATCATGAGGATTATATCTATCCACACACATACATTTTATATACATATATATACACACACTCATACACACGTAGATACATACTGTACATACACATCGACTGTAAGTAAAGACTCACCCAAGCCCCACTGCTAGTAGAGAGCTGTGCTAAATGTCCAGGCCAGATGTAGGAACCCCTGCCAGGGCACATCCACCACAGCGACTCTGATGAACCTCGGTGCCCACCACAGACCAACTCTGAGCTGAAGCTCAGCGCAGTAGACAGCAGCCACACATCCAAGGCTCAGTGGGCACCGTGTCCCTCAGGCCTTCTTCACCCTCTGCTCTCCTCTCCCTCCCACCTTCCTCGTTCTCTGTCTACCAGGAAACCTGGCGGCCTTGCTCTGCCTCTGCACTACTCTGGGCCCTGGAGAGGGAGCTTGGCCTGGCGAAGAGGAGTAGAGTGTGTGGTCAACATTATCTTTCTAGCTCTTGTCAGCAGGAGCATGACGTCGGGTCCAGGGAATACCCTGCACAAGGTCTTCAGAGGAGCTTCAGCAGCGCCTGAGAAGCCCCCCCCCGGGGGGGGGGCAGGTGCGCCCCAGAGACAGAGCTGCACATTCAATGTGGCCCGTGGGGGAGAGTGGAGAAGGCGAGGGTTCTGTGGGAACAGCCACCTGGAACCCTCGCTGGACAGAATCCATCTATCCCCGTGGATGCCCCGGGACGACCACTGCCTGGAGCCCCACACTCGGCTCCAGCTGAAAGCTCTGGTCAGCTCGGTCGATCGGGGAAGGCCTCCAGCTTGGCTGCTGCCCCAGGGATTCGGGCTGAACAGCCTCCCAATAGTCAGTCCCACATCAAGCCTGGGCTCACAGCCCCACCCTCATCGCTGCGCAGAACAGAAATGACCTTAAGACGCTGACATGCACCCAGCGACCATGCATACACTACTTGAATGGAAACGGCCCAGGAACACACGCGCTTCCCCAGAACGACGCCCTTGGTGTGATTCCCTTCAGGAAACACATGACAACCAGGAGGTCCTGAGCTCTCCAGTTCTCCTGTAAGACTCTAGGCTCACAGTACAACGCGGTTAATCGGGCGAGCGGGCCATTTGCTGTGAAGCAGATCTTTACAGCGCCTCACCTGCCGGAAGGTGGGATCCTAACAGCGAGAGAAACGGAAGGAATATGGGTTTGAAAGCCACTGACATCATTTCCGAGTGGCTAGGTTTCCTGGTACTGCTTGGAGGCTCACAGAAGCTGCTCCAGCTCACACCGTGCTGCATTAGCTCTGCATGAAACGCATGAGGAACGCCGTTCAGAGAGCTCCAGAACAAGAAGGGTCCATCTTACTTCCAGGATTTGGATGCTTAAGTAATACGTTTGTACCAAGTAAGCTTTCTGGCGACTGTCACTTCACCTAAACTTTACCTGATTGATAAAGATGAGTTCAGTCAATCATCCCACTCCTACCCGTGATGGCTACCACCTGCCCGTTGCCAAGGTCGAGAAGCTGAAGTGTTGGCCAGGGCTGCTGTCAAGGCAGGTCTCACAGGTTGTGGACCCCTCACAATCGATTTTAATCATCTAGGCTGCGTGTTTTTTCAAATGTAAGGAAAATTCAAGAAACTATGAGTATGTTACAATCCCTTGTAACATAATATGATCTAGTGCGGATGGTTTCCTTATCTGGGTTTCTCCTTCCTACCTTTCAAGAACCATTATCCTCCCGGGAGTGTCTTGCTTAATTTGATCTGAATTATTTCTTTCTCATGGGAAGGCAGAGAAAAGTGATTCATCACTATTTGTTTGTGTGTTTGCTTTATAAAAGAACGTGGAATGAAACCATTCATTTATTTCCTAGAATTTATCCTATAGATGATGCACACAATGTTTATGCATAGGTTTATTCTGTGGTAAAAAAAAATCAAAAATGATCTAAATGGTCATCAGTTAGAATTAGCTAGATAGTGGTACACTCATATGTGGAACACAATCTAGTTATCCAAAATATAAATAAATAAATACTTTTTTAAGTATGTATTTTAGTTTTGTCACCATGTATAAGCACATTTGGAGCGGCTTCTTGAAAGGTCTTCTGGCAATCAAAGTACTTCCACATCTCCTGGCACTGCGATCTCCTCACTGACCTCACTGACCTGCTACAAGTGACCTGCACTGGCTCTCGATATCCAGCAGGGTTTTGGTTTTTTTTTGGTTTTTTTTGTTGTTGTTTTTTTTTTTTTTTTTTTTTTTTTTTTTTTTTTTTTTTTTTTTTTTTTTTTTTATCCAGGCTGGTTTTTATGACATCTGCTAAATGCAGCATCATCTTGACTGTAAAACTCAGACCCAGAACTTAAGTCACGTGGGCACCAATTGACTGGTGGAAGCCCCCTACCTCACCCCCACCATCCTTCCCACCTCAAGAAAAGCACACCATGCTAAAGTAAGGTGATTCACCCTCAGCATCCACCTTGCTCAGCACTTCAGGTATATGAAGGAATGAATGAACACGGAGACGTCCCAAGGAGAGAAAACAACTTACCAGCCCGCATAGGCGTACATCCCATAGTAAAACGCCAGCGGCAACCCCATCAGGCTCGCGTCTCTTCCTGAAAAGGCATCTTTAAAGTGCTGTGTTTGTCCTGCAATGGGAATAGAAAGATTCTAAGACTCCCCAAAGAATTGGCTATTATTCATTGTTTAGCCATAAACACGAGGGGCAGACGAGGAAGACAGGGTCTCGAGACACAGTGGACTATCAGCTATAGAAAGTAAAGAGTCTCAGAAATCCTTGTGACCATGTGGATGAACCTGGAGGGCTGATACTGAGGGAGATAAGTCAGAAGGAGAAACATGAGCACCAGATGATCTCACTCTCGTGTGAACAGCAGAAAAACAAGACAAAGGAACTGAACTAAAACGACCCCTAGAAATATGACTGTGGAATAGAGGACACTGGATAAGGGATAGGTGGGGCAGAAAAGTGGGCAAGAGAACCCAAAGGTTCAGGGCCCTGGTGGTGGCTGCCCCTGTTCCCTTACTTCACACACCGTGTTGTAAGCCGGCACTTCAATAAAAATTAAAAAAATGAATTCACTAAATAGGTCTTAACAAGTTTTACATCAATGTGTGGACTGAACACTCGTTTATTTATTTTCCTACACTTGATGAATCACATAGGTCCTTTTCCTGTGCATATTTTAAGAAAACTAAAAAAAAAAAAAGAAAAGAAATCTAAATTTATTTTAGTCAATATCAAAGTTAAGCACCAAAATGTCTCTATTTCCCAAAGAAAACAGTGAGATTACCTAGATGGGAAACAAGACTCCACTTCAAAATTGCTCCTCATACAAATGTACACGAGGAGGATAGAAGGTACTTATCATATATGAGACTCTCCAAATTCAAATGTCATGATGTAGAGTCAAAATATGTATACGTTTTGAAGACAAGTATAGTGAATTAGATGCTAAATAGCTTTTCCCTGGAAGCAACCAGTGCCCAAATACAGTCCATATTTTAAGTGATACGGAGAATTCAAAAATGTTCCTGCTAAAACATCTCAGTCTTCTCATACAGGGTCAATATAAATCTTGGGACTGAGAGATAAAAAAAAAAAATTCACTGGATATTCCTTTATCAAAAACTATGATCTCCTTGACCTAAAGGGACAATATCCCTAAGAGTGGACTGAATAATCAAGAAGAGAAACCAAAAGCATGTAAAGCCTGGGCCCCATACTGAAAGTGCTCTTTTGAGAGGATTACAAAGACATTTCTAGACTCAAGGAGCATGTCTGCTGCCTTGCAGAGGCCTCTTGGGAAGATGAAAGCCACACTATTCAAAGGAAAGTTTAACCAGTCCTCTTAAGTGAATGCAGAACATACAATTCTTTGCAGGATCTGATTAAAGCAGAGAGGAAAGCACAATCTGTTTTAGTAAAGTATTGCTCTTCCTGGAGCTTCAAATTAATGTGAAAAATATGTGGTTATGGGAGATGAAAACAAACTCACCATTTCAGACTCATGGAGTAAATTTAACAGCTGAGCCACTGTCCGAAATATTAGAATTGACTGGCAATGTGGCAATGCTCTCTCCAGGCATTTATGAGGCAATGAGGTTTGTGAGAAGCTGGTCATGGTATTTACATAATGTGCCTTAAGTATTAATTAGAGTATGATCCTACAACAAGGTCCAAAAGTAAACCATGACCTCTGCTATCCAGGAATTCACAAAACAATAACATCTGACCAACTGAATCTTACCTCAAATACCTACATAGGGTATAACTAACTGCTGTCTCACATTGCCCAGAGAAGAACATGCAAGAAAAACAGCTTGGTTTTAAGGGCTAGTATATCACCTTTCTTAATCTGAACTTGAACAAAAGTAGGCTCAATGACCCACAGTTTCTATGTTTCCCAAAATGGAAGAAACGCAATCCTCAAGACTAAAAAAAAAAAAAAAAAGAAAATACAAACAAAAGAGATTATTTTGCTGCATTTCTAATGGGTCAGATAAAATAGGAGCCGGCTGGCCCTGTGGAGCCGAGGAGACTCCAAGGCAAGAGCTTCCATCTCCTCTGTGAGAACCTCAGTGTTCAAAAGTCTTGCTATGTCTTTCCTGCACTGCTGAGGTTGGGTGTCTGATGCCAACATTCAGCCAGAAGCATGCTCAGTTGAGTGTGCTCCCAGGAGGCTTAGTGAGTGCACACAGTGCCCCTTCTCCAGCCACCATCTTTCCAAGCTGGTCTTTAGCGCCCCCACCATGTGTGGTGCTTTTGCTGCATTTTGGCATTTCCTTGGAACTTGTACAATTCTCCTGCAGCTTCATTAACTCTCCCTGTGAATTTCCTGTCTTGGAACAGACTGCAGTAATGTCAATACTACATACTTCACATGCCCCAGCAATGCTTCATCATTTCCCATCTTACCTCTTCCCCTGCTTTGACGCGAAAACAGGGCCTGGACCTCTTTCCTTTCCAGCAGTTCCCAGTGACTCCAAGTCACATATGCACCTCCTTCCCTAAAATATGCATGGCACTAAATGGCATCTTCCCTTGCACCAGATGCTCCTTCTTAATACATGGAATGCTCCAAAAGGCAAATACTCCCAGAAAAAAAATACTCTTTCATTTCTATAGTAAATGAGATTTGGCCAGACATGATGGCATGCAACTATAATCCCAGTCTTGGGAGGTTGAGGTTAGGAATCGCTTGAGTCCATGGGTTCAAGACTACCCTGGGCAACATAGAGAGACTTAGTTTCTATAAAAATAGATGCAGATTTGACAGTAAAAAGAGTATCACTGTTCAGATTAAGTTTTCCCAACTATTTTTATTGTCCAGTCCTCGCTAGCAGATCGGAATGCTGTGCCCAGAGCTGATGCCCCTTGTCCAGACACCACCCTCCAAGTCAGAGAAACAGTCATCATAAAAGGATTATTGATCACCTTTCATTATTTCCCAGATCGCTTTCCCTTTACTCTTTATCCCTATCCTGAACTGTGTTAAAGTGAAAATAAGAGGCCAGAGGAGCCCGTCGTTAAAACCTACAGCAGATTTTTTCCCCCAATTTTTTGGGTTTTCATTCCAAACAGTTGGATCCAGGCACCTGGTGCTGGCAACTCTCTTGCTGCCACTCAACTGTGAAACCCCACTCACCCCCCCAGCACAACCACCATCCAAGTCAAGTCACTGACAGTGGAGAGTGCAGCTTCCACACTCCAGACTCGGAGGAGAATCTGTTGGTGCAAGCAGAGCTCCCATGGGAGGTGGCCAAAAGCAGCGGGTGCTTCAGGAAGCATTTACTTTACAGTCTGTACCTTTAATCAGCTGCATGACCCCCGGGACAATGATGATAAGGATGGCCAAGAGCTTGCAGAAGGTCAGGAATATCTGGATCCGGGCGCTCCAGCTGACACTCGTGCTGTTGAGGACCATCACCACCGCTGTGGACAAGCAGAAGCCATTAGAAGGGAGTGTCTCCGGGAGGAGGATCTCAGCCACCATCTGGCTGCTATCACCAGGAACATTCAGAAAAGCCAGCCTCAGCCAGTGCCCCAGACTGAACACATGCCTGCATGTCAGCCAGCCCTCCTGGTGACTTTAATGCATGTTCAGGTTGAGAAGGTGGCCAAGACCTCCAGATAGAGGAAGTCACCCCAAGTGCTCTGGAAATGGCCTCCAGGGAAGACACGAGTGCCACACCTGGACAGTCATGTAGAAAGAATTCCTCAAGCCAAACCAGGGGGTCATTACAGCTGCCATCAGGTAGCAGCCTTATCACACAGGTGACTTCTCCCTCTGTCAATGAGTACACACCCTCATTTTGGACTCCAGCCTTCGCCACCCAGGGGCTGGAGAGCTGGGCCTGCCTACAGCTTCTCTCTCTCTCTCAGGTCCAGCGGAGCTGGCACTCATCTGTTTCCCGCTCCACTCTCCAAGAAGCATGAGGAATGACTTGCAACTCCTAAATGGGTGGCTTCCAAGACATGAGTGGTGAAGAAACATGCTGGAGTGGTCAATGCAAAAGAGTTCCCAAAGACACGGGACAATGGGTCTGAGGCAGCGGGATTTCCCTTCAAGATGCTGCTGGCAGTGGGTCCCTGGCAGGACTCAGCTCTCCCTGCTCTCTGTGGAGCCAAGAATGCCTGATGGGAGCCAGCGCTGGTCCTCCTGTGCTGGCCTGCAGCTCCTCAGTTCCAGGAGGAGGTCAGTGAAGCTTGATTCAAAAACTGCAGATGCATACATGATTATATTCTCCATGTATGTACATGTGTAGTCATAGGTGTGCATGTCTCCCCATATCTAGAGGTATATCTAGAAATGATCCTGTGTTCTAAGTGGTGATGTAGAAGTTTGTGTGTTTGTCCTCCACCAGCTGGTGACCTTGGAACGATTTTGGTTCTTGAAGCTGAGAAGTCCTTCACGAACATCTTTGTTTCTGGTTGTGATTTACTCCTTCTCCCACGATGTCTTTTGTGAAAGAGAAAAGCAGTGCTTCTCTTTTTTTTTTTTTTAATTTATGTCAGTGCAGTTCTGATGCTGCTGTTAGCCCTAATTGTGTGATCAAATGTGGGAAGGTACTAGAATCACAACATTATATTGCCATTAAAATAAAGGTTTATAGTACTTTCTAATAAAAAATAAATAAAAACAAACCACCTCAGCCCAGGGGGCAGGAGACAGTGGTATTCTGATACCTAACACTTTCTAACTGATGGAAGGACTGAGGCTATTTTAAAAGGGCCGAGGTTATTCTAAATGGTTGATGTCGACTCAACACTTTCTGCAAGTCTTTATATTTAGTGTTATCTTTCCCCCACAAAAAAAAGTCATACAAGATATTTGAATTCATTATCTACAAACTTCATTTTTTAAAAAGTGTATTCCTTCGCAACACATCACAAAAATATATGAAGAGATTTCTAGGAAATGAAATAAACCATTAGAGACTTCTTATCACTGAAGGTGCAACAAGTAGCTTTCCTCACATACAGCAGTAAGTTACCTTCATGGCTTCCATTGGCTGATCAAATCAATAGCTCATTTCAAAATTTAAAAATCAGTGTCACTGTTATCAACTCATACTATAGAACAGCAAAAGAAAAATTTTAATAGCCTAGACCTATAAAGGAAAGCTAATTCAGGTACAGTTTTGTAATGGTTCATTATACCATCATTTAAAGTCATAATGCAATTATATATTTACTACATTAAAGTGTATTCATTATAGGTTTCTGTCCAATATGGCAGGCTACAGAGCAATGGAAAGCACTTGGATTAATGGACAGATGGAATAGATGATATGCAGACAGACAGACAAGCAGACAAGCAGGCAGGCAGGCAGACAGACAGACAGATAGGTAGATAGATAGGAAAAAAATCTGAATATATATTTGTCAAAATGTTAATATAAGAAGTCTTCTATAAATAAGAGAATACTGAGTAATTCTTAATTTCTCTTATCCATTTTCTGCATTATTTAAATTCCTGTAAAAACTATGCATCAGATGAGCAACACAAGGGATGAGCAGGTTCCACACAAAGTACAGCATGAAGAATGTTTCCAAAGACCCAACCTGGGAGTGGCAGAAGCCCCAGTGAACCCCGTGGGACACAGAGGGAGACACTTCATCTATGCTTGAAGACGAAGGAAGTCATGAGGAAATAGACAAGGCCAGTGTTGGCGACAAAATGCATTATGTTGTCAGAGGAAGGAGAAAGAGTAAATCACTTCTCTTTCCCTTATACACTGAAAATGAATGCCAGGTCGGTACTCCTTCCTCACCCAGTGACTTGTTTCCTTTTTCTATGCAAATGATTCTGAGATGAATTAGTCATCACATGAAAAAGATCACTTTTTTTTAGTGAGCGAGGCTAATCCTTGGCCTGACAGAAAAACCTGGTTTCACATTCCCTGTACCAACAAAAGAGCAGTGTGTGTGTGTGTGTGTGTGTGTGTGTGTGTGTGTGTTGTGTTAATAAAGTTTCTAAATCCCAAGTGCTCCCTGCTTGTGAAAGTATTCCTTAGCAGAGAAGGGCTATTTCAGAGAGAGGGAAGGGGGAATAGAAGGAAAGAAGGAGATAGAAAAGGAAAATAGAGAGAAAAAAGAAAGAATGGAAGGAGGAAGGAGTCTTCTTATTTTGGGAACATATATATATGTTCCCAAAATATATATATATATATATATATATATATTTGAAAAGAGGAAAGAGACTTTGTTCCTCTCATAATACCTTAACACCTATTGAAACTGGGAAAAAATGATTATATGGGATTTTCTTCTATATCTTGTAAGTTTTCTTAGAAAAATAGGAGATAAAATCAAATAAATATATGGATTGATAAAATCAAATAATACATGATTGAGAGGAACTTGCTTTCTTCTCAGGCACCTGAAATAAAAATTCTGGTTAAGATGATTTCTTTCAATGGCTTCACAAAACCCTGCTTTATCTGAGATGCAGACGTGGCACCAGCTATGTGGAACATGAACCCCCTGAAGATCAGCCCCTTCCTCCCACCTAGTGACCCTAAGGACACAGCTTAACAAGTAATGGGGGAGTGCTTGGAACCTCATCCGGGACCAACTGCTGGATTCATCATGTGCCTGAGGCAACATTTAAGTCCATCCAAGTTGCGTATTGGACAACCTGAAGAGGGATTTGGGACTGATTAAATACAGGAGTCTTTTGAACTTCTAGAACAAATTAGAACAACCTTTTTTGTCCTATTTACACACCTTGAGGTCATCAAAGAAACCCGCACAAGCTCACTCGCCTCCTTTTAGTCCCTTGGAACAATAATTGCAATTGCTCATCTCAGGAAACACTTGGGGGTTGGCTTGCCCGGTGTATGTATTTGTGGTTTGTATAGCTCACCTTATGGTCTAAGGACATGAAAACACAGGAAAATCTTGTTTTTATTTACTTATTTAAGATGCAGTTTCCAAAGAACTGAGATACATCTATGAAAGTTGTACCTATAAATTCTGGAGATAAGAAAAACACAGCTGGAAGAGCCATTCCTAAAGAGAAAGTTTAGGGGGTAGGAAGAATTGATGTGTTGACATGGGAGGCTGGCAAGGCTTTCCTTCTGCACTCCCATTATTCAAGTCTGCCCAAATGTACAAGGTGCGATTACTCAGCTCAGAGGTTCTGCCTGGCTTCTGGCTTCTCACTGCTTCATGCTAAATTCATACATGAAAGCTGGATGGATAGCAAACATGCAAGGCAAACATGGATTGTTCTACTGTGTCATGGGTTCTGTGGGAAGAGCTGAGTTCTTCCATTAGCATTTGTCTCCTGGATGCATTCATTTCTGAGGAGTTGTAGATAGGCAGCACTAAACACCTTTACAAAGCAGACAGACCATACACTCCTAAGAACTTGCTACAGGAAATAAGAGTTATTATTATTATTATTAAATACATGGAGACTGTTATTACATGGAAGAAGTTTGCAGAGACTCCGCCTGGGTTACAGACAATCCCAGCATCTTTATGATGCAGTTACCATCATCACCCACCTTCTTTTAAGGGGAACAATGAGACGTGGGGTGTTGTTTAAGTTGCCTATGTACACAGAGGTAGTAAGTGTGAAGCTAGGACTGGAATCCAGGTAATCTGACTCCAGAGTCCACACTTCTCTCACTGCTTCCCGAGAGCAATGAGGAAGCAGCTGAGAAGACATGTGATCTCATTAGAAGACTTAGTTCTTTCAAATTCCTGCTGGTGCTTCCTCTCTGCTCAAGTTCATGTTTATCTTGGCCAGGGCTCCAGGATACTCTGAATCCTGCTTTACTGGCCATCCACTTGAGGAATATGGCTGTTGCCCTGCAGTGCTGGTGTCTTCAATGCTGTGCAGATCTAACGAAGTTTGCATTTGTAGCCTTGCTAATTCAGTTAGGTATAAAAAGAATGTACAGCCAGACTTCAAAAAAGATTTCAACAGAGCACTCTGCAGGCTCTCTGTGAGATTTAGCACAAATCCACCTTACATTTTCTTTTGTGTCATTCAAAGATGCCAGGGGGAAAGTTTTGAAAAGGAAAATACAGCAATATATTTAGTGAACTGCCTACTTTTTCCACAAAGAAATCATTAATGTCATTTTGCTTGCTCCCCACCCCCCACCAGTCTCGATAAACCAGCATGGAAACTTAGAATCTGGGAGGTTGCTAGGGACAGATCTGGGTGTGCAGCTCACTGTTCAGGAAAGTATTATGTAATAATATTCTGCCATATCATTCTGCTCTGTGAGTATCTGATTACGCAGCAACTAGTTTGAAAAAACACAAACAGTGTAAATAGCATTTTAGATAGTGAACATACTGATATGACCAGGGAAATGGCCCTAGACTTCTACAGGAGGTAGAGAGTGTGATGTCTGGTTTAAACTGAAAGGGAACAGCAACCACGAACACCTCAAACTGCCCAGTTACACAGCTGAATGCCTGAGGCAATCACAGAACACAGAGGAATTTGCATAAGCAAAACTTCCTGTGTATATATGTGTGTGTGTGTGTGTGTGTGTATTTCCTGTACTGATGCAATATTGGTTTACGAACACTGTACATGATTTAGGGAAATAGGTTCACACCTCCTCTGATGTATGCCATGACACCTCCTCACCATCAAAGCACCTAAAGTCCTTTAGGTGAAGCAAAGTCTTTATATCTTTATTCATTTGATGCCTAGAGTACTTGCAAAGGGAAGGAGAAGAAATTAGCAACTAGTCCCTACCCACTCCAACCACTATTATTTCTCAATTGGTTGGGTAATATTTCACAGAAGTTGGACTTCTTTTTTCTATGATTTGATTATGTAAAAAAAAATCCTTCAGGTTTGCTCTGCTATACTTGAACTAGAGATCCAACAACCACAAATGATTTTCTTCCCCAGGGAATACGAGGAAGCAATTCATGCAATTAAACTCGATTTTCTCCTTCTCACTAACCTTCTGCCCCGAACAGGCAGAAAATCGCCTAGACTTCTTTGAATGATGCAGAAAGTGAGAGATTTGCCTCCAGGTAAGCTTCTCCTCTATGCTAGCTCCACTCCCTGCTGCTCCATTGAAGCTCAGATCTTCTCAAAGACAGCTTGACTTTCTCAATTAGGCTGCTGATTTACACCACGGAATCACAAGCACATCCAGATTTCTCCTCTAGTGTTGGAGTTATGAGCATATCTCCTTGACTTTCAAGCTCACAAAAAGTTATTTTGTAAACCAGTGGTGTAGCCAGTGGCAAAAATAAAAGGCAATACCTAGGCACATCCAGAATTGACTCAGATTCTTCGATAACTAGTCTGTCAGCAATCCCTACTGGGGAAGTTTCATAGAAACAGACTGCAGGTATCCTTATATATAATCACTTTCAAATTGAAAGTTTCCATCAACTCCTCTAAAATACAAATGTACCCTGTCAAAGGTCAAACAGAATTGGCACAAACAAGCAGAGCGTCATCTGGACTTAACAAAACAATAAACTGTGATTATCACCCCTGTCCTTTCCACTCCAGATTGGACAATATTTGTAAATTTTTAAGTGTTTAAAATTTAAAATCTAAAAATATTGCTATTCTTTTTCATGTCTACGGTCCATTTAATACCCTCCCAGGAATGCTAGTCCTACTCTTAATCTTTCTAAGTAAAAGCAAATAAAATAATGGTGCTGTAATTGCACCTCTGTTACTCGAGGGCTCAGGATATAATCAGTGCAGCTCTGGCCAGCAGGTTGGGTCATGTGGGAACTTGAGTCTTGTGGAACTTTCCATGGACAAGGTGCTCTGCGAATGGCCTTAAAGATGGGACACAATTTCATCTTTCCACCATCACTCCTAGATTATCTTTTTCCAAGCATTTCAGCAATAATAAAACTGGAGCTTAATGAGGATGAGTATTTAGCTCCAAATTCCACAACTAAGACATTGTAACACTCAGTTTCAGTCCCAGGTTGCCTCAGCCTGTCTGAGCTATAACCACGATGCTAACAAACGGCCCTGGTAGCAAATCTGAGCACTACAACCAGCAAATTCTGTTTCACATACCACCATTTTCCTATTGCCTGAGAAAATTGAAGATGTATACTACTCCCAGTTCAACAAGCAGAGATTCCATAGACTTCTCCACTAGAGAAAAATTCTTAGCCCTCTCATCAAAGTCGGTCAAATCAACACATATTTATAGAGAACAAATAGGCATTAGGTAAATTTGCCACAAGTAAAGCAGTGAGTAGGTATCTGGCCTCATGTAACCTCAAATGCTCTCTTTCCACAAAAAGATAAATACTCTATTTTGCAATTTGCTCTTAATAACTTACTATCATCATCCAAAACACTTCACCTATATTATCTCCTTCAATATAATTTAATCCTCATAAAACACTCTCTGAGTCTGGGGATGGTTTACAGGTTAAAATACTGAGTGATTTACCCCGAAGCCTTACATCATTGAGCAAGTTCAGGGAAAGACAAATCAAGTACACCATGACCTTTCCAGAACTAAGAAATGTCTACTTTGAGTATGCTCATCTTTTTCAGATATTTCACACAACAACCATATATATATATATATATATATGTATATGTATATATATATATACATATATATGTATGTATATATATATGTTGGGTAGATAAAGAAGGAGCACAGGATGAAAACATTTAAGTTCACACATATGTACCTATACCATGGAATATGTTTATGTAATGCCCCTAATATCTTCCTGTGAACAACTCACTTTCCTCTCTACTGTCAGCAGAGTAAGAACTGCTTTCTTCATTGTTTGCCAAAATACCTTAGCTTCCTAGTGAGTACACAATGCTGCTATTCGTGCATAGCATTCATTTTGGAAGACATTCAAACTTAATCAACTGTGGATGTATTGATTCTCAAGGCAGTGATTTGATGAACATTTCAATCAAGAATTAAGTTATTGCTTTCCATAAGAATAATCCAAGCATTTGAAATCTAGACTCAAAAAGACAATGAAATCATATTTGGTTTCATATCACATGTAATTCTGACCATGTTCCTCTTGTCATTTCCTTCTTAAAATAATGTCTAATGTCTGTGGCCATGGTGGATGAAATGAGCCACTTCCTAATTTGAAGACCATAAAAGAAAACTCTCAGTTGACAAGTGTTACTAAGAATCAGAACCTGAAAGCAGATTCTTAAAAATGATAAAACCAGTGGAGGCCCAATGGACCTTGGCAGAAGACAACAGGGCCTCTGGTGGTGGGCGTGGTGTGTGGTCACATACATCTGAACAGGTGTGAGCCTTCAGCCCTAAGTCCCATATAGTGTCTTAACCAAACTTACCTCAATTACTATATATATATATAGTATATATATGCCATTAATATATATGTCATTATACATATGTCATTATATATATATATACATATATATGCCATTAATAAAGTAACAACACCTCTAAGAAAAAAATAAACAAAGTGAACTATCCTGCCAAGATTGACAGCATTAACACAATTAAATGTATGAACACAACTACCCCAACCTACAAATTGCACTTCCCAAGGACAGGTGAGTTTTAATTCAACATGCTATCACCAAAGAAGGATAATTTCTTCTTTGAAAACCAATCATTTACATCTTTAAAATTCTCTTCTGGTATATATAACCTAGAGGTTATTTTACTAGCAAATTGGTCTTTGTGTCTGTATTTTAAGATTAGCCAGATGATCCCATTAAAAGATGATCCCATGCAAAACTGGCCTAGACTGTATTATCAGAGATCACTCCAAATCCTTATTCTTTTCTTTATTTTCCCCACACAAATCAGCAAGGAAATATAGGCAAAATGGAAATGATGTGGGCACCATCTCACTATGCAAAAAGTCTGAAGAAATTAAATCTCAAAAAATACTTGTGGGTTTTTCATCTTTCATAGTTAAACCTCTAATACTCACTTATGCCAACAGCTGTGATGAGCTTGATAGCAAGTTCAGGAATTTCACAGTGAACAAAAAATGGCTCCAGAATGTAGCGTCCAAACGCCAGAGATATCACAGCAGTGGCTGCAGGGCTAGAAAACATATACTTAGATTAACTACAGGGAAAACAAATGGTATCTTCCTCAAACTTCTCCCTTGAGGTTTTTCAGCATATGGAACATGTTCAACCTAGAATTTTTAGAACTTCATATTTGCTTTGGTCATCATAACTCTTCCAGGTGGAATATTGCCTATAATTTAGGTGTCAACTTCTAAACTTGACATATGCTAGGGAGCATGGGTACTACCAATTTTGCCCCTGATCTCTCATATTTGACTTTTTCTCCTTAAAAATTTAGTTTATTACTCAATATTCTTTTCAAATTGGGTGTCACAATAAAACAGATTTTCTCTACAAGTCAGTGATTACATCCCAGTATAAAAAGTAAACAGTACAGATGTAATGGTCAGGGACTGGTCAGGAAAATGAAGACAAGACGCAACAAAAACAATTAGTGTTGGTAAGTATACTTTGCAACTACATGCTTGTGTACTATACATACCATAAAACTGAAGAGCTTATCCTTAAGAACTGAAGATAATATCCTTAATTCTACAGAAATATTTAGATGCAAAGTATAAATTGAAAAAGCAAAAAGGACCCATATTTTGAACAGTGAAGAAAATACAAGGTAGGTTAGAAAATGAAGTAAATTCAGGTATATAGGAAAATAGGCAAAAGAGTTGTGGTTTCCAGATCTCTCAGTTTGCATCTTCCTACTAGAAAAATCTGCCTCACCATTGTCTCAAGGCCCAGCTCCAGTCTCCCTTCTCCCAAGGACATGTCTCCAAGCCCCAGAATAGGTGAGATCTCCAGGAATACACTACCCTCCACAACTTCACAGCTCCTTTCCATGTATGCCACAGTGATGACCATATGTCCCCTCTGGGATTGTCTGATGACAATATTCCCCTCACTTGATTCTGACTTCCTTGAGTACAAGAATCTGTTACTCCCAGTGCTCAGTGTAGTCTTATATAAATCTATAAATACAATGCTGTTAAAGTAATGTTTGATGATGAGCTACTCAGGAGTAGGCATTATACCCATTCTAAAGCAGATCTCTTCAATTTCAGACCTCATTCAGAGACCCTTTATGGCATGGATCAGTTAATAAATAGGCACTCTATCTGTGCTATTGTGAATGTAATGATCATTCTTATCGAAATCTCAAGCAATTAGCCAAGCCTAAAAACCACATATTGAAAAGGCCTTCTAGTTCAACTGCATCAGGCTCCAAAACCCCTCACCCTATGAACCAGCATCCTAAATAAGTAGTGTACTCATCTGAGTGCTGATGAGGCTGTATTCAAAATACCATAACCTTAAGCTCCCAGAATTCCATGTCTATGGTTCCAGGATGCTGAAGCAAGCAGGACTATATGGGCTTGTGCCTGAAAGCTAGCAGTATGGAAACAAAACATAGACACCTAAAACAGAGAAGACAAGTCACCTGTTCAATGGCAGATGGGCAGCTAAGACTGCAGTTTTCAGAAGAATTCAGGAAAGAAAGGGGGACTAGTGGGTTTGGAAACTAAACTGTGGAATGCTAGGATTGAAGCTGACCTTTGAAAAGTGTGATTCAGATCATCAGAAAAGAACAGAAGATACAACCCAGGCAAATTCCCAATTTGAAAAAAGAAACAAAATGTTTTTTTTATCATTCTTTCATTAGAAAAAGTCTGAAAGAGTGCCAAATTGTTTAAAGGGAGAATAGACTTAAGAAGTAAATAGGCTCTAAAGCACTTTGTTAAAAAAGAGACTCCTGAGACTATAAAAATCATGATTAGTGTTAAGTCGATACTTATTAGCTCTGCATTCACCACTTAGCTGCAGATGATAGGATAAAAGCTCACAGGAGCTGTGTGGCTGGGAATCTTATAGCATCCCTGTAGCCGGCATCCCTGGCTATTTCTGCTCCACTCTGTTCAGAACATCTAAGTCATACCTGCTGACACTGAGGACTCGGGAGCTCTGATGACACATCATACCTTTCCCACCAAGGTGGAAGAAATTTACAACTCAGCATGACTTAGCACTATTTGGATTGATTTCAACCAAGAGATTCAGGAAAGAACATTCTTGGTACCATAGACTAAATAGACTTTCACAATCATAGTTCACTGATTGGTTTCATGTAAGGAAATGAGTCATTTCTGACAAGCTCAGTTTTTGTGAAGTTTGGACATGGTGACCTCCTAAGTGGATAAGCATAAGCTTTCCTAGTCACAAACACTAGATAGAGTTCAGGCGCTTCACAGAAGGATCTGCATGAGGGGAAGCTCTGCTTTCCAGCCTAGTGTCTCATTCCGCCAAGTCCATCAGAAGATAGGACCTACTGAGGTGGACCAGCCACTACCATCCTCTCAGTTCCTAGAAGAGACACAGAGAAGAAGTGGAGAAGAAAGGAAAGCAGATGTTTCTAAAGGCTGGCATGGCTAGGAACTAATACTGCATTAAAGCTGTACATAAAATGATCTCTCATTAGGGAATTTACAGGTTGACCACACAGTCACATGATAGGCTAATTAGTTCGAAGTGGTACAGGGGGTTCCAAGAAGGGTGTGTTGAGAGATGTCTTTCTCCTCTCCCTGTTCTTACCGTATGATGAGCAGTTCCACCCACACGCGGACAAAAGCTGGCAGGGGGCCAAAGACTTCCAGGATGTAGGTATAATGGCCACCAGATTTCTTGATACATGTTCCCAGTTCAGCATAGGATAGGGCACCTGGGAGACATTTATAATAAAAGGGGGCAAAGTTAACATAGTCTCAAGTCATCCAACAGCAGAACTACTCCAAGCGTCTCTGACATGTGACTACATCATCTGGTCTGAATGGCAAACTCTTTTCAAAAGAATTGAAGGTCATCGAATTGCTAAGAACCAACAAATGTCCCCTTGTGTAACTTCCTCAATTTGAACTGTGGCTCATTTTAGACAAACACCGAATTTTACTTAAAATGGTAGAGACAAGCTTCTAAGATAATAACAGCATATCTAAAAATGTTGCATCTCAAACACAGAACAAGGGAAAAAAGAGAAGATAGAAACTGACAATACTAACCCACATGGAGAAGAACAAAATTTCACACCAAGACAAGGAACTGCCCCAAATTGATGTCATTGTATGCAGAATCCTTGTCATGAATAATCTCTGAGTCACATTAACATCAATAAGATTTATCTGTTCTTCAATAAAGTAAGAACTCTATAGGCCTGGCCTGGTTTCATTTGTTTTCCAAGATGTATTATGAACAAAGTGAACTTTAACTCAGATATTCTTCATCTATTTCTGGACATGGCTTCTCTGGATTTCTTCAGGATGGGTAAAAAAAGATACCTTTTTAAAGAAATACTCTACCATGTTTATGTACATTAGGCAAAATGAACAATAAAACCACAATTTTCAGCCTGTAGCCTGTAGCAATGTGAAACACATGGACTTGAGCAAGTTCTCCAAATCTCAGTTTCATCCTCTGTGAGATGGAAATCCCAATTTTCACCTCAATCAGGGGTTGTATGAAGTTGAGAATGGGCCCCCAGGTATTACTGATCTGGCAGAAGAAAGCACACCATAAATAGAGTCCTGTTTATTGGTTTGAACAACTAATTACCAAGAAAGCAAAAACTATAAATTGATGGGATGCAAAAAGTTCTATCCATCCTGCTAAGTACTCAAATGTAGCAGGTGAAGTTTTGCCTGAGTCTTTCAGGTATGGGAAATAATTATCACTGAAGCTTCAGATAGAACTGTCCAAAGTGAACATAATTTGAGTGCTCAGTGAAATCTTAATTTCACGTATCCCATTCTTGAATCTTGCATTCTGAGTCATTGGGGAAGAAAATTTAAAGACAAAGGAATAACAACAAAAAAAAAGGTCAAGGTCACTGCTTAAGGTCACACTCTAAGCAAGGAAGTAAAGAAATATGGAAGCTCCAAGAACATCTATTATTTTCAGATGCTTAGATGATTAAAATACCAAGTCTGCAGACTATGATCTGGGGAGCTCTGATACTTTCCACCTCTTTATAATTAACTCTAACTAGCTACCATGTACGCTGTTGGAAACCCATCTCCATGCCGGTGAACTGCATAGAAAAACATTCAATATAAAATGTTATTGGAAAAATACCTCTATGTTTATTGCCAGAGAATTGATCCCCAGACCTCTGTAAGCTTTCTGAAATTCTAGGATGGCTGCTGTAGGATTAAATTGAGTTCTGGAGGAATGAGAATTTCATTTAAAAGTCTCAGGCTCCATAACTATTTTACCCAGATGAAAAAACTTCAGAACAGGATGTAAAAATCCATGTATTGACCAGGGCTTAAAAAAAAAAAAAGTCAACAATATATAGAGATTCTTTCCCTTTAGCCCAGAGTTCTGGAGTTTGCCAGAGAAAGGTTTTTGTTTTTTTTTTTTCCCCATCTACTTTATTTTGTTTCCTGGTAAGTTCTCATGTCAGAAAGTTCGGAGGCACCAATGCAATGTAAATAGAGATATGTGAGTCACACAGGAGCACACGCCCTGTGATTAACAACCAACGGCCACCAATACAAGCGGAATCTGAGCTGGCCCCTTTCATTTCTTTTTTTTTTTCTGAGCATCTGCTGTGAGGTGTGCTTCTGCAGAAGTCTGTCCCCATACCAGAGACCAACACAGCTAGCACCTTGACAGTGCCCAGAGCAACTCGCATCCCTGTGCTGAATAACCTTCCAAGGTAGGTGTGGACCCAGCCTGAGAGTAGGAGCTGTGTGCACAGGCGCAAAGCCAGGAAACTGGCTCTGGTTTTTGCTATTCAACATTGATTTCCTCTAATGGATCAAGTGCTCCAGAATAGTCCAAGCTTGGGGGGCACCACATCATCATCATGTCAGAAGTTCATTCGGATTCTCTCTGCCCATGAATACACCTGCCAGGACCACACAGAACACCACAAGCACTTGTAGAATCCAAAACCAACTCCTCCACAGGACATTCTAGAATAAGGCTTTGTATTGACGAGTTTTACTCAGCATTCTTTCTTTCGAATCATGGAAACATCAGTCCTTGAAGATTTGGGTGCAAGTACCCAAATCCCTGCATTGAAATGCTGCGAAGCAGTAAGAATGGGTGGATGGGAATGTGGGAACCAAGAGTGAGACCTTTAAAGAGCAATGTCTTTTGACATCAAAACACACCAGTTGCAACAGAAGAGCACATATAGCATGACCATTTCCCCATGGCATAAAAGCAATTTCAATTTTTTGACTATTCACCAGTTTTAATCAATCACCTTTCCAGCTAACTCGGGCAGCTCCCTAGCCAGGTGCTTCCTTCAGAACAGGGCAATGATGATCACGCTTTTATTTGTTGCCAAGTCAGTAAAGATGAGAACTGGAGAGAAAACCTCCTGTCTCTACTACCTGCTAACTCTGGGAACAGGTTGGCCAGTGATGTGCTCCCTGGAGCCCAAGTGCATCAGCCCTCCTTAGAGAGAGCAGACCTGAGTCAGCAGCACGCAGACTCATGCCCGCCCGTCCCCGCCCTGCCTCTCTTGCAAAACTTCTCAGGCCCTGGGGAGAGAAGCATGTTGAAAATATCTGCAGCTGTCAGACCCTGGCCCAGGGCTCACCTACAGAGCGGGTCTAGGTGGCAGGGCACCGGGCATCTTCCTCCCTCCCCACCTCAGAGATTTTGAAAGACGGTCAGCAAGTGGCAATCCCTGAAGCCAGAAAAGGGAAAGCTGGCCACCCATGCGTTTGGCTAATAAAAGGGCAGAGAACGTTCTGCTGAACAGTCGGTTCTGTGTCTAAACAGGCCACGGGACATGCGGCGCAGGTGTTTTGCATCCAGTCTGCCAGCTGCAGAGCCGGTCCAGCCCCTCAGCCCCGGGCAGCACACGTGCGCTCTTCTGGGTCATCAAAGTTGACCCCTGTCCTCGCCCCAGGGAGGCAGAGGTGGTCTGGAAGCAGGCATAGGGTCTGCAAGATGCTGCCCACCAGACACGCTGGCCTGGGTCCTCCGCAGCCGGACCACAGACTGCAAAGAAGGTGTCACCTATGCCACTCACTCCCTCCTTAGGAATCACCCCGGGGCTTCCCAGCCACACCCCCGGGAAGGAGCCACACTCACCGAACAGGGACAGGACCCCGCAGAGGGACCAGACCAGCAGCGACATGCCCACGCTGCCCGTGTTCTGCAGCACACCCTTGGGCGAGATGAAGATGCCCGCCCCAATGATGGTGCCGATGATGATGGAGACGCCCCGCAGCAGCGTGATCTTCTTCTTCAGCACCACCTTCGGTGGGGCTGGGGACTCCGGGGCCCCCAAGGTGGAGCTGCCTGGCTGGTAGCCTCTGTTGGCGAGGGTGGACACCACGGGCTTCCTGACCATCTCGGTGATCCCCAGGGGAAACAGGAGAGGAAAAAGCAAAGTAATAAAGCCAACTTTCAACTTGTGTGTCTGCTGCTAGGACTGATCGGTGGCTTCTTCTCTGCTGTCAGGTGGTCTCGCCCCAGTTACTGTGCTGGCAGGTGGCGACTCAGAGGTGCACTTCTCTGCCACTGCCAGCTGGGACGCCCGGGAGACACCTGTGTGCTCACGGCGCCCCGGCCTCGCCGCTCTGCCGACCTTGGCCGTGGCTGCAGCTGGCGGCCGTCTATCATCACACAGCAGCCAGCCTCCTCGTGGGCTGGTATTTAAGCTCCTGCCTGTCACACCAGCTCAGAGCAGCTAAGTGATGATGCAAATTCTCCAGGTTTGCATCAGCCACGGGAGAAGGCTCCAGCATTACTCAGCTCTTTTTTTTTTTTTTTTTTTAACAGTAGCGTGTTGCTCAACTGACCTAAGCTTTTCAGAGAACAAAGCCCACACTTAAAAGAGATCGTAACCAATCCAGAGGGAGTAAATTCAGAACAGACCTTCCCAGAGAGTTAAAGTAACTCCAAGGGAGGGACAAAAGGTCTTGACGTGAAAAGAAAATGAAAAATGAAACAGGAAATGATCCCGCCTCTCTGAGGAGTTTCTTTCTTCAGTGCCTCGCATAGAAAGCACTTCACACACAACTCTCCTGAGCTGTGGGAACAGCCCCCGAAGCAGCATTGTTTGTAGCAGCGTTAGAGGTGCCAGATTATGCCCCCTACTTTTTATTTTTAATTTGGAGCTTCCCAGCAGCACAGTCAAATCTAATATTTACAAAGCTGGAGAGATTCGGAGTTGTGTAGATGCTCTCACACACCGTGCAGTCGGGAAATCTTACTCACCATTACAAGGTAAAAATTACCTTTGAGGACCCATAATAAACCAGTATTTAAAGTTTTCAGCTGAGAGAGCAAAGGCAAAAAGCACAGACTCTAGAAAATAGATGTGCTCACTCACACTAGGTTAAACGTATCTTCATGCGCATGATGTTCTCCTGAGTTACCAAAATAAATGCAATTCACAATGAGGCTAAAACTACAATGACATAAAAGGCCTTTCCAGGCTCTGGTTAGAGCCCAAGGAATACACGGAACAACAGTTGTGAAAGGTGGTGATGTAGTGCATGCTTTCTTTCTAATAGCAACAACTATTATTAAAATATGCAGGGTGGAGGGCCCTCAAACTAATGAAAATGGAACTACCATTTGACCCAGCAATCACTCTTTTGGGAATCTACCCAAAGGAGAGTTCAATGTGAGTACAAAGGGACACCTGTGCTCAGATGTTTATTGCAGCACTATTTATAATTGCAAGGACCTGGAAAACAACCCAAATGCCCCAAGACAGATGACTGGCTGAAAAATATGTGGTATATATACACAATGGAATATTATGCATCAATTAAAAATGAAAAATTTCTAGGTAACATGGATGCACTTAGAAGAAATCATATTGGCAGAAACAAGCGAGAAGGAAAAAGACAGAAACCAAATGGTTTCACTAATATATGGACAACCAAATGAAAGTACACAACTGGGGGAGGGGACCAGCTGGAGTGGCCAGGAAGGGGAGGTGGTGGGTGACCCCCAGGGATCACAATGATATAAAATATATATATATATTATTTTTAAAAATTAAATAAAGTATGATGGTTAATTGGAAATGAATTGGAAATGTAAGCTGAGCTTAAATCATTAACTCTGAACCTAAGAAGGCAAGACATTTTGAAGGCCCACTAACTTTCTCAATTAGGAGTCCATAAAACAAACACCAGCAGCAAAGACATCCTTCTGGGCAATGGTGATAAGTGGCTCAGTGAGAAGCCCCAGATGTTAGCATCACCCTGAAGCTACTTTGACAAAGACCATGAAATATGCCTCTTATTGTCTGCATAAAATGAGCAAAGAATTAGAGTGAGAGCTGGAAAGGAGGGTGTGGAGCATCCAAGAAGACTCACTGGTGAAATCCCATGAGAAAGACAGTTGCATTTTCTGTGATGTGGCTTCTACAAAACAGGTCACATCCCTACACTGAGAAATGAGGGCATGAGCTTTTCTCCTTATACAATCTACCTAAGGGCTGTTTAATTTGAACTTGGGTCTCTTAAGACAAGTCTTTATCAAGCCAAAATAAACACTTTTATTCCTTATGTCATCTTTCAAAAAAAAGTAGTTTTTTTCTTCCTTCAATCTTTGTTGAAATTCCCAGAAATGACACTTTAAAAAGTGATTCTTTTAAACTTCTTCTCTGCCTCTTCTATATTGCCCTGACGCAGTTCTCTGGAGGAGGGCACACAGTGGTGAGATGGGAAGCCAAGGTCTCCTCAAAAGGGGAAGAGATGAATTCTGAAGAAATGTTAGTGAGAAGTAGAACAAACACTAAGAGTTCCAGACACAGACTTTATTTCCAACATTCAGACACACTTCAACTTTAAATTCTATTTCCAGTAATTAGAGTAGTAAATTGAGACCCAGACCTACTCAGGCAGAAGTTAGAAAAGTTCTAAATGAGGAAAGGGCTCTTCCAATATAAAATGCACTCTTTTCTTTGACAATATTAATATATATATATATATCTTTAGTAAGAAGAGTGGCTAAAGTGAGACTTAAAGGATGATACCCTCACATAAAAAAGAGTCCCACTAAAAACTCTGCAAAGCTGCAATGACTAAAAACATTAGGATACCTTTTCAATCATCCAGAAATTCACAGAAAATGCAGGTCACAAAGAACTTATTGAGTTACCTTCAAAGTTAATAAACCCTCATAAGCAACATTCCTAAACTTATAAATTAAGAATCTGGATGGTCTTCAACTATGTATCATAAAAATGAGTTCCAAGCAAATGCCTTTCTTTACATTCCTCTTTCCTCTTTTGGCCCTTACTTTAAGGATTCCTATTCAATGAAGAGATTATTCTAGAGCTATTTACAAATATCTATTTAGTGTTTGTTATGCACAACTAATACTCCCAGGCCCTAAAAGTATCTTATAGAAAAAACAAACATGATATACAGTGACAGGTACTTTTCACTGGTACTAATTTCTGTCCCTAACTATACATGACTATACAGAGTGATCTGGCCGGAAATAATCATCTCCCTGGATGGAAGGCATAGGAATATGACCTGAGCTGATTTATTTCAAAAAGAATCTCAATTTTTCCTGTATCATTTGTTGGGAGTTGTAAAGATGTGACCCCAGAACAACAGGTAACCATGAGAAAAAATTCTTATGAAACAGAAAATGTAAGCTACTGAGAAAGTGCCAGCATTGTCAAGCCCTATTTTACTTCCTGTAGGACCCAGATTGACTCAAGAACCTGTGCCTCTTCCCTTAATTCTATGAGCTACTAGTCTCCTTATTTGGTATGCCAGACCATGCCACACATACAATATTGCAAGAGTGGTTTCAACTATATGTAGGCAGCATCCTACTAAAGTTTCTGGAAGTGGGACGATTGAACTTATGACAGATGAGCTCACTGGACACACAAGATGGTTAGGATGTGAAATGTGGCCAGTACAAATTGAGATGTGTTTTGAAGTTAAAATATCCACTGGAATTTGAAATTTTAGTTTAAAAATTATTCCTTAATAACTTTATTATCTATATTAATTTCACTGGTTTTATTCTATTTTCTATCTTTAACCTCAAAATTTTAATTCCATTTGTGGCCTAGATTTGTGGGCCACATTATATTTCTTCCCTTTTTTCACATTACACTTCTAACAGACCATGCTAACTTAGAAGAAAACTTAGGTTATATCCCTCAACTTGGTATAAGCAGGCATTTCTTTGAAAACACACAGAAAGTACTAATCATAAAAGAAGTGTTACAATGCATTTTATACTAAAATTAATGGTTTTAATTCATCAAATACACAGTTAAAAGATTGGAACAAGAAAGTATAAAATGAGAGAAAGTATTTGCAAATTGCAAAAATCTCATGCCAGAACAAACAAGAAATTCCAGTGAACCAATCGAGAAAAGATAAACAAAGAAGAGAAAATGGTCCAAATATTTGAACAGGCATTTGATGAAATGACCAACACATCTGCAAACACTGTCCAACACTGCCAGTCACTGGGACAGCCAAAGCCCAAACTACAACAGGATGTTGATTCTCATCACTGTAGTGGTTCACCGACAAAATCAGGAATAAGTAGGATGCAGAGCAGCTAGAACTCCTGTCTCAGAATGGTGGGGGCATGGGGTGGGGGGGTGCGGGCGGGGGGGGGGAGTTAAGCTCTTGCATCTACAAAGGTATTTGGCTGTATCTACCTAAACAAAACATACACATACTTTACCAAAAGTATGACTAATAAAAATCTAGGACTTACATGCACCAAAGGACAGTCAGGAATATTAACAGTAGCATGATGTATAACAGTACCAAAAATAATACAAAGTGCACAAACTATTATTTATTTTTAATTATTATTAATGACTATTTAAATTATTAAATATTATTAAATAATAAATAATTAATGATATAACATTTAACTTGGTTATTGAATTACTTAAATATTAAATTATTATTGATGATTGTTTAAATTATTTTTTGTTATCCCTTACAAATTGTAAGGGACAGATGTGTTATGTATTCTGTGAAAGACCATAATACCATAAAAATGCATGGAAATAGCTATGCATAGAATGAACGCTTCATGATGATAGAAGACAGGTGAAAAATACATACTGTATGACTCAACTGACATAAAAACAAGTCAAAGGAGTCTATGACATGAGAGCTCTGACAGCTGCCTTGAGGGTAAGGAGACACCAAGGGTAGACCCAAGGAACTGGCTATGAGCTACTGTCCAACAGGTGTAGTAATTACCTGAGTGTTTTAATTTTGTGATGATGCTTAGAACTATGCATTTATAATTTTGTACTTTTCTGTGTTTATGATAAATTCCATTTTTTGAAAAGTTATTATACTTGAAAATTTATGCTGTCCTCCCCCAAACAAAAGCAAACAGATTGAGCAAAGCAACATAGACGAGCAAAACCATAGAAAAATGAAGAGTAAGATTAATGCAGGACAGTAGTTTTACGGTAAACTTCAAATCCACCTAAAAGAAAATAGAAATTATTTTAAAGCACTAAAGAGCACTAATTAAAGTACAAGCATAAGATGTTTGGGAGACCCAAATAAATTCCAAGGAATTAACATGTAAGCTATAGACCCTTACAACCTAATAAATTAGAAATCAATAGTAATTCTTAAATAAAAGACTGTGTCTAAAAATTAAGAAGAAATGAAGTAGTTGTTTTCAGTTTAAAAAAATCATAAGAGTGAATATTCACAAAATATACTTAAAATTGAATAAGAGTGAAAATTGTATGTTCAAATATTTGAGCCAGTGTAAAAAATTACTTAAAGAAAAATATAAAACTATAGGTCATATTAATCAGAATATAAGATTTAGATCAAAAAAGCTAAATATTCAGCACAAAATTTGATAATAAAAGCATATATTCAAAGAACATAAAAAGATAACTGTGCGTAAGGAGAGAAAGAACAAAAAGAGGCAGTAGAAAATAATTCCCAGAGGAAATTCTAATTGTTTTTAAAGACCAATAAAGTCTAGCAAAAATGAGTATGAAAATTTTAGGAAAATAATTAAATGTAAATTAAAATAGAAAAAATAGCTTAGAGAGCTATAGAGTATTTTTAAAAAGTGAAGGAATATAGTCAACAGCTATGTGTGCCAAGCAGTATTAAATCCAGACTAAATGGACAGATTTCTAGAAAACAAATACTACTTTATGAAGTGACACTAGAAGCAATTTAATTAACAGAAAAATGAAAAATCCGTTACAGCGCTAGTTAAGGATATCCTTAATCCAACAAAACAAAACAGCAAAATCAAACCAAGCCCCATCTGTTTTAGAGGTGAGGCCTATCAGACTTTCATGAAATAAATAATCCCTTATTTACAGAAGTTAATTCAGAGAAGAAAAACTATCCAACTCATTTTAGGGAGTTTAACATAGGAGTTGGCAAATTTGTTCTGTAAAAAATCAGGTAGTAAATATTTTAGGCTTTAGGAACACCCAAGATGTTTTCCCAACCCAATGTTCTGTGTGTGTGTGTGTAAGAGAGAGAGAGAGAGATACACAGATTTTAAAAAGGTTAACATCATTTTTGCCTCCTGTGCAGTTTGCCAGTGCTTGGTCAAATAGCACCTTGATTGAAAATAGGATAAAGCAATCCATTGCAATGGCATCTGATAGGGGTTTTTGCAAATAAAGTTTTATTAAAATGCAACAATGCCAACTAATTTATTTACTGTCTTTGGCTGATTCTGAGTTGCAACAGCAGAGTGAGGAGTGCAACAGAGATTGGATAGCCTACAATGTGAAAAATGTTTACCATGTGGTTCTTGACAGAGAAAGTTTGCTGACTTAGCTTAAGAGAACATATGGGAACTGACAACCCATTTCTTCTTTGATTCTCTTTCTTACTGGTAACTCTACTTGCACATTCAGAGTATTCTGTTCCTACAAGATAGACATGCTCCAGCCTTGGGGCTTTTGAAATTGCTAGTCCCATTGCTTGAAATTCTATTCTCTTGACATCTACATATTTCATTCTTTCACCGCCTGTACTGACTTCTATTGCAATAATAATTATATTACAGAGTTAGTTTCAATTAATTTGCTCTGTCTATCATTAGATTGTAGGCGCCCAGCTCTTGGGTTGAATTTTAATTTCTGCATCTCAAAATGCCTAGTCCATTCTCTTTTACAGAGGGGTAAGGACTGGATATATATTTGAAAACTATTAACTTTAAGAAACATAAATAATATTATTGTCTAGTTCTATTGACTAAATAAAAGTTGTGGATTAGAGAAAGAAGGGAGTTACAAAACAGCCAAGTCATTTTTCTTAGAAGAAAGTTGATATATAAATCACCAAACTACAATTGTGAAATAACAGGATGGGCATTTTGTTTAAAGATATAGAAGCAAAAAAAAACAGGAGAAAAGTCAGGTTAAGGAGGGAATGTATTATCTCTGTGTTCAGGAAAGGTAGAGAGAGTAGAAGGTAGCAACCCTATTCATGTTATTAGTTTGAAGACTGACTTGAGTTGTCAAACTATACATGTGCTCTTTGATAGAATTAATTAGACCAAAAAAAAAAGAGTAGTGAAATTTAGAAAAATAGCACCACAGAGTAGAAAGTGATTAAAATAAAATTTCTAAGATCCTTTAACTGCAATAAGAGGATAGAAATATTAGTCAACTTGGGTTATATAGACTCAGGTTTTTCTTATTAAGGAAAATCTTACTCATTCCAAAGAGAAATCAGGAATGGGGAAAAGAAGGGCAAAGTAAAGACAAACTAAACAAAAAGTACATAAAACAAGGTTAGGGAAATATATCTAAATATAATAGTATTATCAACCAACTTAAATAGGTAAAGTCACCAGTTAAAAGATAAGGATGTAGACTGGATTATAAAAAAGTGATCAGCAGAAAATTTTTCAGAGTGCACATAAATTTAAAATAAAATACATCAAGACCAAAATATTACAAAGAGTCATGGTACAAATAAAATATCTTTGTGCTCCTGCAAATATAACCTCAGAACAATGACACAAATTATTATATCAGCATTTACCTCAACATTTGTTGAATCAATGATACAAAGTATTATCAATTGTGAATATTGATCTATACAGATTTCACTATATCATTTTATAGCATTTCTCATATCATTTTCCTTATATTATTATCATTATAGGCTATAACTATACCTGAAAAATATGCCTTTTTCCTCTTTCCCTTCACTGCTCTGCTTTCTGCATTCTTTGTTCAGTATTTATGAAAGCTAACTGTTATCAGAACACTTGTGTATTTATTTATGTGTCTTCAACTCCTGGTCTTTTTTCTATAGTTTGAACTAAGTTGATATTAAAGTCTAGAAAATTAAGGAAATGGTTTGTAATTTACTCACCCATCAAATCAGTGGAAAAACCTCACTCCCTACTGTGTTGAATAGCCCTGTATTGTAATTGCAAATTACTTTCACCTTGGAAAGGAATGCACTATCTTGTGAAAGCACCCTGGTATTTGAAAACAATGGAAGTATCATTGCTTCATGTTAAGAAAGGAAGAAGGCAAAAAAAAAATCCCTCATCACCATTATCATTTAACATCTGTGCAGTATTAGTTAATGCAGCTACACAAGAAAATTAAGTAAAATTGGAAAAGAGGAGGTTAAAGCTCTCACTATTTTACAAATTATATATCTAAAAAAAGAATGACTGAATTAGAAAATTAATGATGCTGTAATTCACTGCAACAGTCGAGACTATGATCATTAATGAGTATCAAAATAACTTGGGGAGGGGAAATTTACTGAAAAGTAGTCTATTCATGGTCTTAATTATTAATTGAGAATAAGTTAATTATTTCACAGAGGAAAACACACCTTTGTAACATAGAGACCTGCCTGCCTCCATCTTGATGGAATGACCAAAGTAAATATAATCAATTGATCAATATGTCAATAGTGATTAACCAATATTGATAGCCCATTATCACCTATGTAGAATTCTTTCCAACAATGTCTAGTCTAAATACGGTGATGGAGAAACAATCAGAAAAGTTCATGATAAGAGAAATAACTTTTTCACAACTAGCATAGAATTTTCAAAAACACTTGATGGAATAAAAAAAGGAAACCATGATAGGAGAAGAAATTAAACATATTACAGCCCAATGCAATTTGTAAAACTCAATAGGGACTCAATATTTTTCTTAAGTACATAAAGCCTAGCATGCTGAGTCCTTTAAGTCTGAGACCTTGGCAGGCCTGAGGCCCCTGTCCCAGTTGGGAGGGATGAGATTTGGGGTGCAGGCACCCTTTGATGTGCCTTCCAGTCCATACAGGAGGTGGAGAAAGCCTTGCTGAGGCATGGGGAAGGGTGACGGGGAGATGCTAACACCCTTCAGTTTGCTCCCACGCCAGTCAGTCCTCATCACAAATATAAAAAATGTGAATAATCCAACAGAAGAAGCAGATATGGTAAGGGATATGATTAAAAGCCCTGGATATACATTTCCCCTGGGTAGGACTCAAAAAGAGCTTGGAGTGAACTACTGAATACAAGACTGTGAGACCAACTATATATACATATATATATATATAATATATTATATATATATATATATAACTATAGAGATGACCATTAGGATTAGTCCAACAACATCACTCTCAATGGGACATAGGAGGCAGAATTATGGTTCAGAGAAGCCTCCAACAAAAGCAAGGTATACCCCCTCTGGACAGAGGGAAGAAGGCTATAGAAATATAGCAGGTGTCCAATAGCTAAGCAGCTATCCATGAACAAGAAGACCAACTAGACCAGCCATCAATCAACATCTGTCCCCTCCAGGGAACTTCTCAACCCACAGCAGAATGGAGGAGACATACAGCATGAAGTAGTTGGCACTGTTGGACTCCAAATGAGCTCGGACAGGCTGCCCAGCACAAGCTAAGAATGGAAATCTAAGAAGTCTGGTCTATGGCACCCCTGGAAGACTGATCCTTACCCAGGAAAAGGACACTACTCCAGAAAAAAAGGAGACTAAAGAGCTAAACATGGACCAGCAAACAGTAATGAGAAAGGAGATGGAGTGACCCGAGGGGGCAGTTGGGGAGTGGGGTGTTCCCAAGGGGACCAACAACCATACAAAAATGAATGACATTGTATGATACTAAAAGTAAATTTAAAAAAAAAGAGAATTACAAATGCTTTATCATTATGGGGGAAAAAAGCATATAAAAGATATATTTGGGACAATAGAGGAAATCTGAATAAGAGTTATATTTTGGATGCTATATGGAAATTTGTTGATATTCTTAGGCATGACAATAAATTTATGATAAAGAAAAATATCACTATTCTTCAGATAAGCATATGAAATATACTTGAGAAAGGTATGATATATGCAATTTATTTCCAAATAAATTGTGTGTCAAAGAGAGAAATCAAGATCAGTAAAATATCCTGCAGAGAAAAGTTTCAAAATAATATTAGTGATCATCAGAAATGGAATGGTTAATAATGGTAAAATAAATCTCTGAATGGACATTGGTTTAACAACTGCCTATTTTTTAAAAGCATCAAAATTTATGAATTTTGATAAGAAACTTTCAAAATATATACAGAAAATAAGATTCAAAATGGTAAAAGAACAATCAATGTGTCTATTTGTATATAAGTATGACTGCACAAAATTTCTTCATGGAAAATGAACAGACAAGGTCAGAGTAGGAGAGAACTTTTCCTTGTCTACCTCTTAAAATGCCTTTTAGTATTTAATCATTGGATACCTATTTTAACAAAAGGAACACAGAACTTTAACAAAGAATAATAAGAGAAAGCTCTAAGAACATAGAGAAAATGAGAATAATAAGGTAATATTAAAAATGGATGTAAAGTGAAACAGGGTTAAAAGAGAATAAGACTTTTTGCCTTAAACTTGAAACACAGTTTAAACTTTAAACTAGTTTGCCTTGATTTACCCTTTCACACTTCGTGGGTTCTTTCCACCATCCCCAGCCTTCTCAACCAAAATACCAAGTCAAAGTAAGACTATCAGTGCAGACTAATTTATTTCTAACAAAGTGATTTCCTAATTACTACTAAAGAAACATGTAAGTAAAACTCCAATTACTTTAACATTGCCCAAAACCTTTCTCAACATTGTCCAAAGTCCTTTCCCAGATAGCCTAAAAATCCTCAGTCTCTCAGTCCTGATCATCTCACCAAAATCAGCCAGTCAGAGTTCATCTCCAGATCCTCGAAGACATCTTTGGCGTGTTCCAGTTCCTTGTTGTCCTCCTCCAGGTAGTAGAAGAAACTTCATGGTACTGGACCCAGCAAAGTTCACTTTCTTTTCAGGCCCAGCTTTTGCATGGTCTTTTCCAGACACAAGTCAAACTCAGCAAAACAAACTCCAACACGGAGCTCAAACCTGCAAACTCCCTAACTGCCTTCAGCACACATGCTGCCAGCCAAGCTCACATGGTTCACATCTCCATCCTACAAAATGGCCAAAATCAAACCTGAATCTCAATCTGAATTCCCATCTTCCTATTTTCTCTTTGTTTCAAACCTATTTATATATTCTTTCTGTTTTCTCACCTTCCAGGAACAGTTCCTGAATTATTACATTACAAAGAAAAAAAATCTGTTTCATTTCTTCCTCCCCCTTGTATCTTTCAGAAAGGAAATTCTAATAAGGCCATTCTCACATTTTAGCATACCTTCCTTGAAATCTGCAATTTTAAACAGGAGACAATGAGGGGGGGGTAACCCACCCTATCAATTGTGGTCATAGAAACAATAAAGTAACCAGATTCTATGAAAAGCTAACAGATTGCACTTGCCCTGCAAGTAGGAATTCTACTCCTAGAAATCTACCTTAAAGCAATGCTGTTGCCAGTATCCAAAGGCTACAGGTAGAAGGACCTTGCATTGCAGTGATTTTTATAAAGCAAACTGTAAAAATGTCATATTTATCACAGAGAAATGGATAAACCATGGTAAGTTCCTATAAAATTGTGACATGACTGGTCAAAAATATATGAACTAAATTTCTTTTTCCAAATCATAAGAATAAGTGAAACAGGTTCCACTGGAGCACAGCCAGCATGAGACCATTTGTCTCAAGCTGAAAACTACATGATATGATTCTGCGTATTTTATTTGCAGTTGTGTTTTTTTTTTATCCCTTCCATATGTATGAAAAGAACAAAAATGCACACTGGGATATGACCAGCTCAGGGAGAGCCATTATCCTTGAGGAGAGAGGAGAGGAAAGGTTTACAGGGATGAGACTTTGCTGTGTCCTTAATGTTTGAGTTCTTTAAATAAAAATAAGGTGTCAGCTCAAGGAAACAGCCTGCAAAAAAAAAATCTGTTAAGTTCACATATTGCAGCCTTTTGGGGGGAATGTTATTTTCTCAGTTTTTCTGTGGGTTTAAGTTATTCCATCAATAACACTTCATTGTATTCTACAGTAAAATAATATTGTCTTATCAACTCTACTTGAGGTGGGAAAGGGGGAAGGAGAGGAGGAGGAAGGAGGGGAAAGCAAAATAGAAAGGGGGTGGCGGGGGGGCAAACACCAGCACATGGGGTAAGGGCTCACATTGCATCTCGGCAAGGGACAAGTTAAAATCCATGGAATCTTGATATAGGCCCAGTCTTGCCTGTAATTACTGTGCTCAGCTAAGCCTGCTCTGTGACATGAATGTGATGGGGGGTGGGAGGGGAGAATCCTTACTTCCCATCATATAAATGTATGCCAATCATCCAAGAGCTGCCTATAAGTACAGTTGGGTAACAGATGGGTGAGGATGTATTCAACCTGAAAAAAATAAAATAGTTTCTAAACAAGCCATTTGAAAACACCTAGAGAATTAAAATCTT
The DNA here is from genome assembly GCA_004024945.1 of Uropsilus gracilis. Classification (NCBI taxonomy): domain Eukaryota; kingdom Metazoa; phylum Chordata; class Mammalia; order Eulipotyphla; family Talpidae; genus Uropsilus; species Uropsilus gracilis. Next base: position 4,807 of record PVHY01000613.1, on the reverse strand, counting down.
TAATGTTTTGTATTATGGTATCTTGAAAAAGTGTTAGCTCCAGAGAAAACATTGAGAAGCAAGGAAGAAAAGACATGAACATGGGTCACGTGTACACAATTCATGAGGTGTTTTCCAGCTCAAAAATCCAAGCTGGAAGACTGTGGGGTGTCTTGATTTCAATCACATGAAGTCATCACATCCTGATGACCAGCAAGTCTCAACATGGATTTACACTCCTTGTTCTTTTAAGAAGCAGGAAATCTTATAATCTCTAGAAAGGATACACCCTTCACCAGTACTGACAGCCTCTCTACACTGTGATTTATGTCAACATTCACTCAGATAATTTGTTAGCCGCCTGTACTTCACGCTTTGTGACGGGGAAGAGCTTATGAAGAGTTTGCCAGAAGAGAATTACAAATAAAAGTGTGACTGCAAGGAAGGGGTGGAATCCTTGACTCTGACATAAACAAACTTGCACATTTTATCTATTAAACAAAACAAATAATAAATGGTGAGTTCAAACCTAGTTAAATTCAATGTGAAGTTCAGGGCCAAGATGCCCTGAAATAACTTCTATAAATGGGAAACTTCAGATAACAGGCAATACCCAGAGCTATAAATAAATGGTAAAATCAAAAGCTCTGTAAATGTAAAATTATTTTGCTAAAATTGGTTTTTTCCCAAATCTGCTTAAGGGAGTAAACATTTGAAATCATTTTGCTAAGCAAATTCTCTCCCTGTCTCCAAAATATCCTGGGATGGCATAAAAAACAATGGACCAAGTCAAGTACCCCGACTGAGTGTTAACTCCCTTAGAGCCAGTCAATCCTTTATCCTCTTATTTCTGCCCTTCTCCTTCCCCTGTTATCAGGTGAGGGGAACACCCCTTTTAATTTTAGGCAATAAGTGTTCTTCTGCCCACACAAGCAGCTGCCCAAAGATCAAATGTTCTTGATAAGGGGAAACATGGGTTTCTTCACAAATAGGAGAAAAACCAAAAGACTCTAATAGTCCACACCCTCACAAGTGTCCAAAACAGAAAGGAACCCTACTCCAGTTCCTCGGGTAGTTGAAGGTGTTTTACCTCAGTCTTAATGTAGTTCAGTCTAAAACCACCATGTTATATCCTTGACTTCAGTCCTCAGTCTGTACAGCCAGTAAGGAATGAGTTCTGCAACCGTTAGATTCAGCTTGGTGTCTCTCTGTCTATCTGTCTGTCTCTGTTTCTCTCTCTCTTTCTTCCTCTCCCTCCCTCCTCTATCTATCTTTCCTCTCTCTCTCCTCTCACTCCTCTCTCCCCCCCCTCTCCCCCCTCCCGCCCTCCTCTATTTTTCCTCTCTCCTCTCTCTCTCTCCTCTCTCCATTCTCCTCTCCGGTTCATCAGGGTGACTCAGTACTCTGTGGTGAACTCCTCTTCTCTGCCTTCATACAGCTCCCTGACCTTCAAAGACTGGAAGGCTGGAGCCCCAAAAGGTTCAATAAATCCTGAGTCCTTGTTTTAGAAGGCAAACTGTCAGCTCCTATTCCGAAGCATAATCAGTTCTCCTCTCCACTAATCTTCTGAGCTTCCTCCCAAATTCTCCCCTTTTTTGTCCCTGCACCTTTCTCTTTTATCCCTTTTCCTTGCTCCCCCTCCCATCATCAATCCAATAGGATTATCAGCCATACCGGCTTGTTCAGTGTGATATCCCCCGGCCCCTGCTCCACCTTGGTCTTGGAACACTAACACAGGGAGTTAAATTAGGCCAACAACAATGTTGGCCAAGTTCTACTTAAGGTTTACTATATTAAGGTAAAAGAAGGGAGTAACTTTCTATCTGGCTTCAGGTCATTTTTAACCTCTCTGTATTTCACATACAAGTAATGGTGATGTCTAAGTTTTACCAACAAGTAACACTGCTCATATTAGGGTCCTGGTTTCAACCCCACACACATGACCACTCACCCCTTCTTTCACAGACATTTAATATTTGCCATGTGCCAACCTGATGGTAGGTGGCATATTTAGTGGTTAATAATAGTAATGGTGATAACATTAGTGTGTGCCTGGCACCATATAAACATAAGCCCTGTTTTCACTAAGCTTGCTGTCTGGTATGGAAAACACACTAAGAAATTATTGCAACAGCATTAAGTGCTAATATGGAAACTGTAGGAATCTAAATGGCTAGGAGATGACCTGAGAGTCAGGAATGATGTCCCTGAAAAAAGCACAGGAGCCAGTTTCTACATATCACCCAATGGTTTCACCCCTGAGGTCCAATACCCTTCTTCCCCAAGAACCATCACTATTCATCAATACCTTACTCAGCTTTCATTCTTCCATTCAGTTCTTTCTGTCCCATATTCTGGTCCTCAGTAAGCAGCCTCAGTCTCTACCTTCACATCAAGACATGTAGACTGTCCCCCTGGCTTAGCAAACCCATCCACAAAAGGATGCTTGTGTGCTTACTCCTCATATCACATAAGCCCAAAGAGGATGTGGAGTTGCTGACAGAAGCCACGTTTCCCTCACAGCTTCCATGACACTCTTAACCTGGCCCCTGTTCTCTTTCATGCAAGGGAAAAACTGAATGTAGGAGGAAGAGAATGAAAAAAGTCAAAAAGGAAAGAAACAAGGGAAGAAGGAAAGGGAGAGAAGGGCACCGCAGGAAGTCTGGGTCCTCCTAGGAGAGCTTTGACTGGATGCCATTTTCCATCTCCCATGCTCCACTTTCATGCTGTTTTCCCTGTTTTTTTTGTTTGTTTGTTTGTTTGTTTTATTTTTTTTAAGAAATACTAATTCCTTCCTGCCTTGGGGCACTGACCCACCTCTTTTCCCAGTCTAGGACATCTGTGGGCATCCTCCCTCTGTCAAATCTGGAGCAAGAAGAACTTCCCTGACCACCCAAACAAGTAGCTCTTATCCCACCTGGTTTTCCCAACATGTTCTGCTCAATTTCCCTCTGAAAATTCAGGCCCTTGCCTTTCCATGTTATAAAGCACTTATTTATCTTCTCTGTTATCTTTCCTACCCACCCATACATACTCCTTAAGAAATCAGGCCACTTAGTCTCTTTTGCTCATTGTTCCATCCCTTCGCCTTGGTATAATGCCATGAAGATATAAAATTTAAGTTGATGCTTTCATGTTCTCTAAAAGGAGAGCAAGACCAGGGTCCAGTCATTGCTTGGAAATGTCTATCAACCACAGCCACACCACCACCCTCCACTGACACCATTGTCAGTGACAGGGACTCATGGGGCTTCTTACCTTACACACAGAGTAGATCATGTTCTGTGCTCCACCTCAGAGCAGGACCAATTATAACTAGAACATCTTCCACAGCAGGAAAGCTGTGAAGTTACCATTTGAAAATGTTCCCCTCCCTACTCACAGTCATCTCCTGCCTGTGGTTTTACTTGCTAATCAAACATTATCCCATCTAATGTTGGAGAAGACTCTATGGGGTGTGGACCATCATTCCTATTTTACAAATGAGGGGACCAAGTATGAACATTGATGGAGATGATAGGCAGTAGTAGGTCCCCAGTGGGGCGAGACGTCTCTCTCCGAAGCCCATGCTCTGCTGTGCTGCCTCCCTGATGGTAGAAAGTCTGCGTCCCCTTCAAAGAGTCTTGAAGTTTAAAATCACATTCTCTTCTTGAATCCTTAGAGACAAATTAGTATTTGAAGTGAATGTGAAAAGGATTTCTACTCTGCACAATTTCCCACAAAGACAAATGTGTTCTTTATTTGTTTTGTATACTATGTGCAAATTCCAAATATAATGTTGCAGTAAAACATCCTCTCTGCCATTGCAAAAGGCTGTCATCACTTCTGCTGACCAGGGGTCAAAAGGAGAATGAGCAAGATATGCATGTAAAATTTAAGTTGGATCCCAAGAGAAAATGATGAAGTTAACTAAGGAAGAGAATCAACAACCAGTTGAGTCACTCAAAAGGAGATAACCAATGCTGAAAACAAAAGAAAGGAGGGAAAACCTTAAGTCAACAACTAAGAAAGAAAATAAAAAAGGGAGAAAACATCCCATGTGTGGGGAAAAAAAAATAAAGTTTTCTAGATGAGTAATAACAGATCGCAGAGTTGAATTGCCACCGATGATGGGAGAGAGGTCATTTTCCTGATAAATCAAAGTGTATATTGCATCTCCCTAAAGAAAAAATGCTCAACCAGAAAAAGCCATCTGAAAGCCCAGGCAAAGAGGTGGCCAACTTATAGGTGTACAGTCTATATTTTATTTATGCATTTTTATTGAGATCATCATTTTAAACTTCACAAATATTTTTCAAGTTTTATTCCCTTCTCTTTTTATTTTCTGCTCTGAAAAATATTAGCGATCAATCTCCACTTTTACAATATGCCTTTCCTTTTACCATCTCATCTTTAACAATTATGTCTAAGCCATTGCAACTTGACCATCACAGAAAAACATCATGACATTTAGCTGAATGAATAGTATAAATAACTTCCAACAAACTCTAAGGATTTTTGGTTGCTGGGGACTCCAGTTATTGTCCTATATAATATAAAATTACATTTAGAATATATCTTTAATATTTGCCCAATTATATAGTTTTCTTGAGGGTCATAATCCTGTGCCTAAAAGGTAAGACACTTTATTATGTACTTCATATTGTTTAATAATACTTTTAATTGGCTAAATTGCAATGACATATATAATATTCAAAAATAAGGAAAAGTTAAGAATCTTAAGGAAATGATTATCTTTTAATCAAAAGACACAAAAGCTATGATGAAAGATATTTCCATTGGCTTGTGATTAAGGGTGAATAAGCAGGAGGCATTGGCCTTTGTGATA